>CANBKX010000103.1:0-33139 GCA_947369275.1 Nemotelus nigrinus
TCTGAAGTTGAGGTGGATTCAACAGCTGCTGTCGTAGTGAGTCAAATGCTTGTTGCTCCGTAGATGACCATGTAAATGGTAGCGCGTCTTTCGTGCGGAGCAATTGAGTTAGTGGTAGTGCGATGATTGAATAGCTTGGAACGAATTTCCTAAAGAAACCCGTCAACCTGGGAAATCGACTAACGTCAACCTGATTATTGGGTACTGGGAAATTTTGAGCTGCCGCAGTTTTCGTATTCCCTGGTAAAATGCCGTTCTTCGTGATTCAGTGTCGAAGAAAGCTTACATCCGTGGACATAAACGTACATTTTGATGTTTTTAGCGTCATTCCTGAGTCAAGTACAAGGGATAAAAATTTCCGAAGTGCCTTAAGTCCGTCTGCAACTGTGTCACTGGGAATAATTACTTCATCGACATAGGCAACTACTGAGCTCTTCATTTTGTCAACTATCCTCCGCATCGCTCTCTGGAAGACGAATGGTGCATTCACCGACTCGAATGGCATAACATTATACTCGTACTGCCCGTTGTGTGTAGCAAAAGCAGTAAACTTTTTGCAATTGCCCTAGATTGGCACTTGGTGGTACCCGGAAAGGAAATCCAAAGTTGTAAAATACAACTTTCCTGCAAGTTGAGCTAGTTGTTCGTCAACACTCGGAACGGAATACGGCTCTTTGATCGTGATTGCGTTCAACATCCGATAATCAGCGCACAGTCGATCGGTTCCATCTGACTTCGGCACTAAGATGATAGGAAAAGAATACTCAGATATGCTTGGACGTATGATATCGTTTACTAATAAGTCATTGATGATGTTTTCCACAGATTGTCGTTTCAGAAAGGGAAGTTTATACGGAGGTCGATTGACAGGGGCATTGGTTGTTAGTTTAATCTCCATCTCCGTGGTATTGCAACGGCCGATTGTTGACATACTCTCTGCAAAACACTTGTCAAACTCCGTCAAAAGTGAATTCAGTTGTGTTCGATTTTCTTTACGTCCCATTAACGTTTGCTGACTGTGACGTTTCCCTCTTGGATTATAATGCATCGTGCTTTCCCGATTAAGAAATCGTTCCCTAAAAGTATTGGTTCGTCGAGCAAATCGTCATCGACAACATGTAAACACATATCTGTTGGGCTTCCGTCCGTTTCAATGGTTACCTGTAGTCCATGTGTACACACGTATTCACCACCACCAAAACCTACGAGACATTTGGGTGAAAAAGACGGTATTAGCTCTCCAATTTTTCGTAGGACAGTGTGTCGGATGAGAGAACAGCTGCTTCCCGAATCAATTATACTCGTTAGATCACGTCCGTTGGCACAGATCTGTTTCGTTAGGAGAGTCGGTCGTTGTTGCGTTATTCTATTGATCGGTTGTCTTTGTTGAGTAGGTTCAGATTGTTTTGCCGGACAGTTTGCTTGTGTGTGTCCTGTACGCGTGCAAATTGGGCAACGAAATCTCCGCTGTGGCTTTCGGCAGTTGATGGACAGATGCCCCTTTTCACCACAGTTGAAACAACTGCGAGACTCGGGCCCTGGCTGGTTGCGAAACCTCAAATTAATTGCTACCGATTGTTTCTCTCCTATGAAGCGGGTCGACGATACCGATTCGTCGCGTGTATTTGTCACAGTGAATCGTCGTATTGCGTTGAGCAATTCGCTTGTAGTTGCAAACTCAACACCATCAAGTGATACTTGCAATAGAGGCATGTTAAGTCCGTTGCGTATATAGTGGATGATAATGAGGTCTTTCAAACCTCCGCGGCGTCCCATTGCGCACGTCCTATAGAAATATTCCTCCGGTGTTTCGTTTGACAGGCGACGTTCTTCAATCATTTTGCGATGAATGTCGACGTCTAACTGACGAGGTGGGAAGTCCGTTCGCAGCATATAAGAAAATTGGCCCCAGGCGGTAAATGTATCCTGGAGTCCATCATTCCATTGCTTAGCTTGACCTCTTAATTTCGCTTGAGCGGTGAAAATTATCAATTCCTAAATTGTTCCGCAGATGGTTATGTTTCATCCAGCGGATCGAAGAATGGTAGTACGTTGACAACGTCCCGGACTTGGAACACTCCTTTTTCCCCTCGACGTGTCTGAGACAGCAAATTGTGTTCGTGATGTCTTGTAGAGGTTTGCGATCTTGTGGTTGTTAACAGAGTCGCTTGACATGCATGAGCATATTCGGGAGTAGAATGGAACTGAACGTGTGTTTGATTGGCTGTTATTTAAATGTCGATCGAAAGTCGGGGTGCGGCATAACTTCGATGATGTGCGGGAACCGTAGTGTGGCACTGAGTTGTCACAGTCGTCGGCCCACATCGTTGCACATCATCCGTTGCTGCAGATATCAGAGCGGCACTTACTTGGTTCATTGTCGCTGATGGGTGCCCGATGTCATTTGTGGAAATGAAATTTTCATCGACATTCGGAACGGGTGGTACTGAAACTGCCGATAGTGAAACGGGAGGTAAAGAAACGGCTTTAATGGCGGCCATAAGAGTCTCCACCTGAGCCCTCAACTCGATCACCTCTTGCCTCAAATCATCGTCGTTTATCACGGCATTCCCTTCCTCAGAGATTTCCACTACTTCCGTCCCAAGGTGTGTCACCAGACGCTCGATCAGATCGGATTTGCGGCCTCCAATCGTGAGATCACGTTCCTTTAAAAGTTCTCGAAGGGTTTTACACCCCAAATCAGCGATATTCACTATAGGCATATTTATCGTTTGGATCCCAAGGATCCCACTTCTGAATTGTCAAGTATAAACAAACAAAGAAACTCTAGCTATATTTAATCAACATTTATTAGACGAGTTATTAAGTAATCCATTTTACTGTCGTGACTCAATCGCGTCGTGTCGTCGACTGACCATCTTCCGTCCTCCTTCCTCCGGCGTTGCCAGCTGTGGCAGTCCTTAGCTTAGGAGTCCTCTTTTTAGTGATTTTTATGATTTATTTTGACACAGAAGAAATGAATAGAATATTTTGTAAAATTTTTAGATCGAGAAAATATGCATTATTTTGAAAGGCGACAGCTTTTGGTAGAATTATCAGATCATCATGAAACTTGTAGAACATATTGACATTATTAAGTTGTACACTTATGTAGTTTTTATGAACGTACTGTCTACTCTGTAGCTACAGCAAGCACTGAAAGTGAAAACCTTTAAATCATCGACTCCCATGAAAAGTGTTCGCTGTTTAGAAAAACAAGCAATGCATAAACAAATTTTATGCTTTGTCTACACAGTTAACGCAAAACTTTTGAAATCCCAAATCGGACAAGAACGGTAGCCCTTCCCCAATATACTCACGACCTTATGATTACATACAATTTAAAATCACAGAATGCATTTGCTTTGAATATAGGACCAGGCCTGATAAAAGCGATTTTGAAACATGGGTCACCCTGTGGCAATGGTTACATCTTGAAAAATCACTTAGAAAAAAAACTGCTTTTTGTCCTATAAATTCTGATCCAGTCATCACATTTTAATGAAATTCATACAATAGCTGAAACTTTTTCTAAGCTACATCTGATGGAAATTTGGTCGGAAAACTAGGTTGGAGCTGCCAACTGTGGTATTTTTTGACTATTGCAAGTTGAAAATTTGCTCAACAAACCAAAGTTTTTCGCTCTATAGCTTCCAGTGCAGTTATGAAACTGAAACAAAATTCATATCATGGACCTTACGGTAAGTAAAGTCTGGTAAGAATTAGTAGAATAGCTATGGTGGTTTTTGTATATATTTTTGTTACTTCTTTACTAAGTGATGCTATCACTAAATTTTCAAATAGACAAAAAACAACAATTACTAAGATTTTGAAAATTTGAAAAATTGTGCGGGTGAAAGCCCTTAATTTCTTTGAACTCCTATAACTACAAATTGGATCAAAACAAACTTAATGGAGAAGATTGGCCTCAATGTGCAGCAGAATTGGTATACTTTTAGTTTTGGTGCTAGCTAAAGGTTGCCAGCACCAGGTATTTTTAACACTTCCGTACTAACAGATATGCATATGTCAAACATCTACAATAAAAAAAAGTTACCAATGGAGAATTTTCGAAGCTCTGTTTTGTAGGACAGTTGTGGAAGACTTATGGTTGCAGTGCTGGCAAAGTGTTGCAATCACTGAGCATTATCTTCACTTATGTTACAGAAGATGCTGATTTCAGTTTTGTAAGACAAGCAACCGATAATGAATATAAGTAACAAGTGTTAGACTTTTATAAATTTTTCAATTCATGCAAGCGGTAGTCCGGAAAGCCTTACCACACTTTGAGTTTTAATATGGAAATATATGAGCAAAGTGATTTAAATATAATATTCTTCGAACATCAGTAACTAGGGTTTTCACTTTGCTACTTTTCCCTATATGAACTAAAACTTATCAAATGAGTAGTAAAAATACTACGTACGTATGTAAACATCAAAGCTGATCACAAAACAATTATAGCTGTAACTAAATGTATATCATGCACGCAAATAAATTAAATTCAATTGCAATTTTCTGGTAGTTTTCACTCTCAATTAAAAGTAATTTGGTTGTGATCTGATTAATTGCATTGTAACTAAATGCAGCAGATGTTATGACTTTTCTTATATAAATGCATCAAGTAGAAGTAATTCATTAATTACCGCGTGGTCTTGTTGATTGTGATCGTTTAGCCTTTAAATATTCTTCCTGTTATACTCATTCGTTCAAAATGAAAACTACTTTGTTCTCCTCATATTGTCAGGTAATTATTTAATTTATTCAAAATCTTAATTGTTTTTCGTTTATGATTATTTTTTTACTTCATATAAATGACAAGTTGTTTTTCACGCCATGTCTTAAAAATGCAGTTTTAATTCAATGACTGGGGCAGAAATATTTTAAGCGTTAGAGCCTGGAAACATATCAAAATTTTGAGAATAAATCATTTATTACTTGCTGACATTTATACATGTTGAACTTACATAAATTTGATGCAGACATCTTTTGGGATTAAAATGACGAAAATTTCTAGCACTGTTAATCCTATGTTCATTCTGCAGCCCAAATTCTTCAAAGTCAAAACGTCACTTAGCTCCTAAATTGGATTTAAAATTTCCGAAAAATTCGTGAATTCAAACTGGAAACATTATCAAATATATTTTTCTGTACATGCAGATCTTTTTCTGTATTGCACTTTCAAATGTTTTGTTTCCACAGACATATAGCGATCTCTAGAAATTTACTTAAGCACCCGTGGCCGCCAAAAAGTTAAATATATTTTACTGTAAATCACAAATTTAGCTCATCTTAGCTTCTATTAAGATCTATTTTACCGTAAATCACGAATTTAGCTCATTTTAGCTTCTATTAAGATCCATTTACAGTGTGAATTCCTTAAACATGATTTTTATCCCAACAGTGCCTCAAATATTCACGGACATGTACCGCAATTCCCGCCATAAATCTATTCGTCCCAAAGAAATGTTTCGTCAGATGGTCCACTAGTGTTGTACTCGTAATATGGAGCTAGGCAGAACAGATGCGCAATCTTTATTTGCGTCCTTGGCTTTCGGTGTTTCTGTATGCGAAACATGACATCATTCATCCCGCTGACGATTTAGCACGGTCCTTCTCAATTATGTTGTAACTTCGGGGATCAGCGCTTTCATCATCGTGGGTTGTACAGCCAGAGCAGGTCATTCTGGCGGAATCCTGCTAGCCCTTAAGTTTCACTTCTTTTTCAAGTAGTCAGTGGTAGTCTTGATTCGTTTTTGTACAACTATGTGGACTTGGCTCAACCGTTGCTCAGAAGGTGTTCCGAGCTTCAGTTCGACTTGTAATTGTACCATATTGTGATTCCGAAGATTACTCTTGCTTAGGTTTCATCTGCTGTCCTGTAGGCTAAAAAAATAGCAAAATCTGTCAGTCCCAGTCTTTTTGATCACCTTGGTCAATAGTTTTTTTAACCTGTCGCTGAGTTGTTCCACCATTTCACCAAAATCCTGCGACTAGAAATTTCGACCATGATTTAAACGCCACACCTATTGACCCAATGCTAAATCATTTGTTTTGCTGCTGTTGCTGCCTACTGGTTTGAAATAGAATATACTTCCGGCCATTTACTGAAGAAAGCTGCCTCTGTTAGGGTATACCCATTTCCCCACTCAGATTTTGGAAACGGTCCAGAAACGCAGATTGTACACTTTCGGCACCAATCTTCTATGTCTTCTCGGGCGTACAGTCAATAAAATAGTTTGCATGCCTTAGATAGGGTTTGTTTAATTCCCAACTGGCCTCTCTACGTTCTCTACTCACAATTCTCTCAGTACTTCTTTGACTCGACTTCTAAGGAGGACAATGTGCATCTTGCATGATATACAGTCTGCATTTTCCCATCTTCACTTCAGCACTTCAGTTTTGACCTTCAGAGAGCTCCGTTGAGCTTTTCCAACTGCGCCACGTTCTGATGTATCCTTTCTTTTAGGGTGTTCGGTAAACTCCTTCCATACTACCAGTGGCCGAATGTTATCGTCAACTAACTGACCATCCCGAATCGCCTCCTGTGACAATCACTCAGTGGTTTAAGCTGTCATCAACTGAACATCTGTGCTTGACTCCTTTTCTTCAAGACGATGGCAATGTTTGCAGTTGGCTGAACAGAGATAAGGAGGCAAAGCATTGGCACTTCGATGCATTACTCCTTTGCAATTCATTATGTTATAATTGCATGACTGTAGCCTGGAAGTACCTATAATTTCTGTAAAATTAGCTCAACGTCCCAATTTCCAACCGTACAACTTGGTTTCTTATTTTTGCGCTGATATTTTCCAAGAAGAAGTGACTATATTTGACCATTTAGACTCACCACATTGATCACATCTTGCTCCAAGTATGTGGCAACATGTATAACGAACTCATACGTCTTACATAGTCTACCCTCAGGTGTCATATCTTTCGGAAATCTGAGCATCAAAGGGCTCCACGGGCTCGCTCTGTTGCTTGTCTTGTTCTTTGTCTCTTTGTGACTGCTGCTCTTCTTCTCCTTTTTATCCTACTTCTGGTGTTCTCCAAAGCTCCATCCTGGGTTCCCTCCTTTTTACATTATTCATCAATGACCTTCATTGTTACTTTAAGTACGAATCTCTTATGTACGCTGATGACATTAAAATGTTCCATGCTATACATTCCCTTAATGTAATTTACAGTTGGATCTTTTTGTTTTAAGTGATTGATGCTTGCGAACTTCCTCAATCTTAATGGTTCCAAGTGTTTAGTGATGTCTTTTTCCAATAAGCCTAGTCCCATTTTTTTTATCACTTTTTGTCTGATAGTGTTGAAGCATGTAGATCAACATAAGGACCTTGGCATCATTTTTTATACAAAACTGAAATTTGCTCTGCATGTTTCATTTATATTCGATCAATCTTTGCAAGTAGCTTCGTTTCGTTTTGCGCTGCTTGCGCTTTGCAAGCGATATCGGCACATGTGCTCGTCTTTTTATTTATCTTGGTCGTAGCATTTTTGAATATTGCTCCCAAGTGTTGTCTCCTCGTTTCGTGCACCTGTCTAATGCTGTTGAACCCGTCGCCGTAAGTTTTCTCGGTGCATTTTGACCAAGTTTAGTGTTACTTATCGTCGTAATGATTGCCGTCTGGTTTCTTTAAATCTTCATATGCTAAGTTCCCGCAGAGTATTCTTTGATGAATGTTTTTTTTATTAACTTTATCATGGTTTCCTCCAGCATTTACGCTTCTCAGCTCTTACGTGTATCTGATCGCCCATTTAGAACTCATTCGCTTTTCTCTTTGCACCTAATTTTATATATTTCAGTTCACCGTGACCTAGAATACTCATAAACCATGATGAGCATCTGTCTGGTTCTTTGTTTATGCATTTTAAATGTTTTAAAAGTCATATTATTGATTTGCTAATGTGGCTTCTTCGTTGTGTACATTGTATTTTTTTTCCTCTTAATTTTTTCTTAAATTTTTATATATATGTTCCCTTTTTACAAGCTTTATATTAAGGATTTTTTTTGTATACTATCTCATTTTATAGTTATATTACTCTATTAGATGAGATTTAATAGTAAATAAATAAATAAATGCTTTTCGCAGTCGGTCTAAGCTATGGGAGATACTTTTGACTACTTCAAAGTTTAAGTCGTACGCCAATACATCCTACATAGTCCGCTTTTCTGCTAGTTCAATTGCTTGATGCAGCTCTTGATCTTTTAGAGCGCTGATGAACGCTTCAGTGGCTATATCATCATGATGCTGTGTGTCGTATTCTGGGTAAGTTAAAAGTGCTAACTTTTCAATTTCCTGCGTCAATTGCTGCCCAATTTAGATTGGATTCTGCAAGTGATCACAAAGCTATGACATGTGAAACCGCTTCATATGATCGTTTCATTAATCAAAGCTGCGAGACTCGATTGTAGCTCAACAGGAACAGTTTCAAGAACTCCGGCTGCTGGGCCTTGTAGCGCCAGAATCAATGTTGTTGCGCGTTCTCTTTAACTCCAGCTGCTGCTTCAGCAGTCTCGTGCTGATGCCTGTCAAATATTGGAGTTTTAACATTTCTCTATATGATTTTGTTGGCAGTGAAAATTGAGTACGGTGTGCTAGTTGCCATATTTTGGCCTACTCCTAGTCTTTCTTCAACTCCTCAACGTCTTCCGTGACTGCTTCTACTTTCCCGCTCACATATTTCATTATTTCTTCAAAGCATCTGACTTGATTGTCAAACCTCTGGTTCAGATTTTATAAACCTTTTCCATACGCCAAGTTGACTGCTTTAGTGATTACTGCATGCTCATCTGAAACACACTTTTCATTGTTTTTTTTTTTGCATTTGCCTCAGTGCATTTCCAGAACCTTCATTTTTATTTTCTTTGCCTTTTCCACCACTTTCTATGTCCAAAAATTTGAACGTTACGTATCCTAGGTTTTCAGGTACCAGCGCGTCGGCTAAGAGGCTAATTAGTTTTGATTTACTACCTTGACTAGAATCTTTCCGCTATTCTAGGTCCTCCTTGAATTCTGCCAAATTAACCTCGTTTATTTTACGCGGCACTTTTGATACAAATACCTTGTTCAATCAAAGCTTGCTATAACAAAGTCTAACGTTTATTTATTTCCAAATCCAGAAAATTCACAACAATTGTCTTTTACTTTACTTTTATATCATTTCAACTAACTGTTTTTCACATTCAACTTAGTGTTTTTTACGAACACTTTTTTACTTTAGTCATTTTCATAAAAATTTCACTTCCGGCACCAATCTTGCGCCCTCTAAAGGACTTGAACATTTCATGAAGATTCAAAGCTTAGCATTAGTACTTAGACTATACTTGGCTAACATATACGAGTAGCTATGTGAGTAAATATGTGTATTGAACTTCATTATGAAGAAGCACAAGTGCTCTCACCCAGCTTCGTGAATTGAATATAGTTGTAGACATCAAAATTTATGTAAACATATCAGTTGTGATCCATTGCTGAATTAATTTACGATCATAGCAATGTGAGGGTCACATAATTCACCACAAGCGGATTGCGCCCAATGTGGGTATTTGCAAAGTCATTTTCGTATATAATAATAATATTATGTAGTATGTATGTAGTTTTATTGCATAATTATCATATATAATTTAGAGCCTTTATAAAACCAGATGAATGCTTACGAAACATTTTGTTTTGATAATATATTCTACATAATAAATGCAGTAAATTTTTTTTAAAATGAAAATATAATTGTTTATTTAAAAAATCAATTGGGGTGAATTTTCATTTCAATATTTTTATTCACCAAATCGCATTTTGCTGATGTTGTATTTCTGACTTTTTAATGTTTATAATAAAGCTAATCCTGTTGATTTGGTTCGAAAATTTATGTATGCTTTTATTTGGGTCTGAGCAATTAAAAAATAATAAGTGGCTTACTGTAAATAACATACTTAAGCTTAAATAACTCTTCTGATATCACAAACATATTATTTAGAATGTTTTGGTTTTTACTGTAAACTGCCAGCAGAATGTTGTTTGTCTTAAACTCACCAGGAAAGTTACCATAAGCAACGATTTGCTGGTGTTGAAACTTTATATGCAATTTTGAATAATTGTCATCCAATCTTTGAACTTTCTTGTATTGGAGACATCAAACAGATTTCTAGAGTTAAAATCCTTTTAAACTCAAGTTATTGAGGTACTATAGTTCCCCTTCATTTTGGAAAATAATGGCTTGCGACCACTTTTCCGCCTTGAAATAAATAAGTAAACTAATACGCCTTGAAATAGGTAAACTAATAGCTGAATACTCACTAACCAAGATTAATCTTGTTCCTTTAACGGATAATGTTGTTTGCGTTTTATTGCGAAAACAATCCATTCATAAGAGGCATTGACGACAAATTTCACCCCACTTTTTGTAAAGTCGACTACTATTACTGCCGTGTAACGTAGTAGTTAGCTAGTTTTATTTGTGGCAGAGGTTCTATTTTTACTGTTAGATGAAGGGAAGATGAAGGACTTTAAAAGCTCTCTTGCAGCGTCACAACAGCCTAAATTTATTAAGTTTATTGATTTAACCTAATTGTAAAGTGTTTATCTCATAACTTGCTCTTCGCAAAATTTGAAAAATATTTTTTTTTTATGTTTCATGTGAAACATTACGCATTTGACTTTTCCCCAGAATATAAATTTGGATTTAAATCAAATACTAAATAGTCACAGCTAATAAAAAAAATGATTTTCCTTGCATATTTTTATCATTCGTATTCTAGTTTTATAAAACCATATTCTTTTGTTGAGGTCAACATGATTTTCAATACACTTTTGAGAATTTTTGCATTAAATTAAATGCTTTATTTAGCAATCGAATGAAGGCATAAAATTAAACTCACGACTTGTTCTGTAAAAATTTCCGATCTAACTTCAATATGTCAAACGTGGAATGACGAATCGTCTAGTCTATTAAATTTTTTTAACTTACATACATAAATGTCATAATGCTGATAGAAAAGACTATATCATGTTATTTCAAATGTCATTTTTATTGGATACTAAGAAATTTTGCCAATATATCGGTATTATTTTCCGCATTTCCAAGACACCCTGTTTCCTATGAGCTTATCGGCAGTTAGAACAAACATGAACATCGCATTTAAACAGAAGAAACATACGATTTGATACTGCGTCAAAGAATATTATGAGCAACAAAAGTTATCGTTCTCTCAACACGAAGCGGAGAAGTGAAAGGCCTTGGTGAATTCACCTATTTCGAGCAGGTTAAATTTAACTGAACACAAGGCTGCCCACTCGGGAATTGAAGAAAATCCTTTTCCACTTGTCAAACCCTTGTCAGTTACAAGAAACTTATAAAATCGTTTGAATTATGGCTCAAAACAGAACAAAAAAATCTATGACTTTGAATCGAACTCACACCGTATATGTGCATGTCAGAATCATTGATTCGAGCATCGGATCAAAGGTGAATAATGTGGAAATTGAAAGTTGTCTAAAACTATTTGTTAAATGTTCGAAGCTTGAATTTTACACCCCACAGAAGAATGGGTTGGTTTAAAATGTGGAAAATGAAAGTTTTATATGTCATCTATTTCAAAGTTTAGAATAGCACATAATAACGTTCAAAAGTCCTAAGTAGAACAATTTTAATCTCTTTTATTTATTCATGCATTCTGAGAATAGGGCAACAGTTTTAAACATCAATGCATTTCTTTTGTTTCGAGAGCCAAAAAGACATCCTTAGGCCACTCGGCAAGTAAAGAACAGCAAACAAATCATTCTACTTTATGTTATTCCTTAATTTTACTCTAGTTTCTTCTCAATCTCTTTGAAAAGGTAAACATTACTTCAACTCTACTTCGTTTCAATCATACTGACGCTCCAGCAACTGTTACAACGTTGTTTTTCAAACGTCAGGGATTTCTTTAAAAATACATTTCCTCTAATTTGCTCGAATACTTGTGCATTCTACTCCTTGGACGTGTGCTTAGTGTCCCAGCTCAAGCGATTGAAATGCAGCTGAGCAAGAGTTTTTAATGAACACTTTCTTTGGCTCTCGACAATCTCGGAATCATAACGTCAGTAACGCACATTGATTCCAAGTTTAACTATCATCTCTCATATTTTCCAACATACCGTAACTTAGTTCGCTCTCTTATACACTTGTTACAGCAAATTTTTGATGCACTAAACTCGAAATTGAAGAGCGTACACAAAAGTGGATCTAATTCAATGAAAGAACATTTGAAATCGATGACCGTGTTGCGAAGAGCGTAGCTGATAACGATGAAGATACTCAAATTGGTTTGAAAATATTTGGAGTGAATGATGGGATGCTGGATTCAATTATATTAGCCAAATTTGATTTCGAAAGGATTTTGTTTTACGTTGGGTAAAAAGTAGACACACATATGTCATTGATTGACATTTCTATCACTAATTTTACTTATGTTCGAAAAACATTAGCATTAAAATCTCTTTAGCCAAACTTTCAAATTTACATATATATATATATATATATATATATATATATATATATATATATATATATATATATATATATATATATATATATATATATATATATATATATATATATATATATATATATATATATATATATATATATTATATATATATATGTATATATATGACTATATATATATATATATATATATATATATATATATATATATATATATATATATATATATATATATATATATATATATATATATATATATATATTTGTACATTTATATATATATATATATATATATATATATATATATATATATATATATGTATATAATCAAAAAATCAGTGAATATTTGGCACGATTGAGCTGAAATTTTCAGGATACATTGCCGTATACGCAGAGTAGGTCCAGGTTTCACTAAATGCTAATTATCGTTAATCCTTTGGCGCCGGCAGCCATTTTGTGATATTTGAAATATACCTATTATTCTGTCAACAAATAACTTTTGGCAAAATTAAGCTAACGAAATAAATTTTAAACATGTTTTAAATGTAAATGTTATAAAAATTTGGAAATGTTTAGCCCTTTGTGTGCGCTAGGTGCCTAAAATAAGATTGGGAACATTTCAAGTTTTTTGAGCTGCGATAACATTTGACAAAGCTATCAAATCACTTTGAAATCATTCAAATAGCAATGATCTTGTCGTAACAATAAACGATAAATATTAAGATTTCGAGGTTTTGAAAACTTTTGCGAGTTGGTAGCCCATAAATTTCTTTGTACCCCTATAGCTTTAAAGACAGTCATCAGATCGAAAAAATGCACAAAGTGGGTTGATCTCGATGTGAAGCAGATTTGGCTTACTTTTAGCTTTGGTGCTAGCAGAGGGTTGCTAGCACCGGCATTTTATTATTTTCTTACTGGCAGATGCTACTGTAAAATATTAATATGGCAAATATCTAGAATGAAAATAAGAAAACAATATTTAAAATTTCCAAGTTTTGGGGATTGTTCGTCGAGCAACCCCAAACATCTTTCCATCGTTGTTACTTTTAATTAACTCATCGGATGAAAAAAATATTCACAGGAGAGTGTGGTTTTGGCTGAAGTTCTGTTAAAGTGTCGCTTGCACTGATAATTTGCATCATTTATGATATAGCGTATGCTGCATTCAAAGTCTTATAAGGTAAACATCCGATAATGAAGATAGGTTAGAGGTGTTTGACTTTCCTAAATTTCTTTCTAAAATTCTTTCGAGTGGTAACCCTGAAAGCTTTCATATCTTGTAACTTTCAATGCAATGTTCAGATCAAATTGTTTCATGTTCTTCGAAACAAATCGGAGTTTGAAGTTTGTCGCCGGAAGTGAAACCTAGGTGTTTTTGCAGTCTTTTGCCTTTCTTGCATAGCATCTGTTTCTTTTTTGTGGTGGTAAAGAGCGCTTAGGTTTTTTCGGTGTGGATTTGTACTTTCAATTTTTTCTTCAGTATACGAAATGTTGAAGATTTAGGAATAAATATATAGGAATAAAAAATACAAGTGTCATCAGCAAACAGGGGTATGTTTACTTTATTGGATGGGAGAATGTCTGCAGTGTACAAATTGCTAAAAAAAATTAGTGAGAGTGCTGAACTTTGGGAAAATACTGCTTAGATGTGACGTTTTGAAGACAGGAAAGTTTATGTTTTTACTTGAAAGATTCTTCCTTGTAGAAAGGAGCCAATAAATTGGAGGTGATATTTAGGAAAAAAAAGCAGATTATCGAGGTTCGCATCTAGCCTGGCGTGCCATATTTTGTAGAAGGCTTTGATCATATCGAAAATAACTGTGGAATGTATTCTATTGAGCCCTTTTCTAATGTGCTGGACTACTCTAGTTAGCTGTAATTCGGTAAAACATTGGGGCTTGAAGCCGAACTGTAATGACGTTATTGGGGTTCACGATTTCCTTGACAGGAGCCAGAAAAATGTATTCGGCAAGTTTTGGTACATTAAACAACACTTATAGGCCACCAGCTTTGATGTTAGGATAGATATTTGCCAGGTTCGAGATAACTATAATTGTGGCTGATTTCTTTAACCAAAAGATAGTATCTCTAATTTCGGTGCTCTTTTACATAATATTTTCTGGTAGGCGGATGAGGCTGATAATTGTGATTATATTATCCTTAAGCTGTAACTCAAGTGCGGCAGTAAATACTTCGGCTTTATCAGTTCCCCTGAATTTCAGACCAGTATCACCAGGTATTTGGACAACAGAATTTTAGTCCTGAAGTATTTGGATAGCCTCCAGAATGAATCGCTTTCAGGTTCAAAACTCCAGTTGATTTGATTAATGTGGGCGCGTATTACATTTGTTAGCCGATTTACTTCTTGTTGTAAGCTAGAGTCTTCTGTGCTCTTAGCGCGTCTCTTAATCTTATTTTTCTTTCTGATGAAAGTCCTTATAGAACTCAGGAGTTTGTTAGGATCATGGTAATTCTGCATTGGAATTTTGTACATGCTTTTATCTATCACTTGGTAAATACTCCTGGTCGAAATTTATTTTGACTCCTCTGGGCCACTAGCTGTTACCGGCTGTTTAAAGTCAGGGTGACACAGAATGCTTGCCAATCAGTTGATGATTTTTCTTTCAAGCAGCGATGAAGGCGTGCTCGATTCGGAAAAGAACTGGCTTTTGGTCTGAAAATAGTTCCTCAATAATTTGGGGAATGTGCCTCTTCCCTTTCATGTTCGTCTATTATTTCTGTGCAAATTATAGTTAGGGATTCAGAGCCACCTGGAGCTACCTGGTTTAACGACGCTCTCTTGTGTGAATAAGATGTCAGTCCTGTTATCTCTAAAGAATGGCATCAGCTAAATTTTTTTTTTGGGTAGAATAAATTTTGCGTCCCAAGCAAGTTTAGCGATGCGATTGTCTCTATTCATTCTTCGTAAGATGGAGAAGAAAATGCTGAAAAAGACTGAGTAGAGAAAATGCTCTGTAAAGTTTTTGCCATCATCGAGTGAAGTTGAATCGGCATGATGGCCAGAAATTGTCCCATTTGTTCTAAGGATTTAGAGCTTTAAATCTATTCAAGTTTTTGATATATATTTAGAAATGGTGTTTAGTTAAGGAGTGGTCGGATTGTCTCATGCTATTTGTGCGAAGGATTTCTTGATCATTTTGGGGTTTGAGCGCAAACCCCATAACTTGCGGTACATTTGCCACCACCGTTGCTACTCTTTGGTTTTCCCAAACTTTCCCCAAATTGTTGACATGAATGGTAAGGATTGCTGTTGAGGCTGTTGCTTGTTTTTCTTTTTGAGCAGACGTCTGGAGATAGGATTGAGGCTCTGAAGGTTGTGGCAAAGTCTACAAGTTGAAGGTGTTTTTTTTTTTCTTGGACTACTTTTTAGAATTAAGTGGCTTTGCTACTTTAGCACAGTAATATAGTTTTTTCAAAAATTCAGGATGAGTTGGTTCCAAACTTACTATGGGGACTTCAACATACAGTTCTTGGCTCTCCAGAGTAACTGATAACATGTTTTCCTCCTAGCTGGAAATATGTTCAGTGCCTGATATGATAGTTTCTTCAGCATTGGAAGAGGAAGTCACTTCTAAGAATGAGGTTTTGGTCATTCTCGTCCCGAGTTTTACAAAACTGAAAAGCTTATTAAATTTATTTCACTTTACATGACATTTGGATTCCGCTAGATCTGGGAGTGCAGCACCTTCACAACACTAGAAATCGCTTCTTCATTACTACTTATTGCGATGCACACGCTTGCCTAAAACGTGTGTCACTCAGTTATTTTATAGCCTTTGGTCAACCAAAGAGATGACTTTGCCTAAACAAAATATTGAATAATTAATATTAAAATGTAATCCTGTCTCTATTTTTTGAAAACAAGTGTACAAAAAAAATATATAAAACTATACACAGCCACATTAACGCAGTACAGGGACTGATTAATTTACCACTCTCGCCTAATTTCCTTCTGATCCTCTCGATGTACTCGTGGTCTGATATTTCATTGACTCACCCGTTAATTAGCTTGTGAGCAATTAGATATGCTCGGTGATTTCACTGTTTTAGTGCGGACTATAGTTCCAACTAGTGCTGATTCTGCGTACGTACGTACGCAAATTCGCCGATGTAAACCACGCAAAGCATATGTTGCACCCAAACATAGCTTCCCAAAAAGCCAGAAAAGTGGCATGCTCATTAAGCAACCTTCTGCTCAATTGTTGTTATGAGCTGTCTGTATGTAAAGTGGTGATGAGATACGACTTGAAATACGTTCGCTTATGCGCTGTTTGGGCACTTATGTTCACTTGTGCTTGCAGTTGTAAGAAAGTGGCATTTTTGCTCAGAAACCGGTCCGTTTTGACATTTGCTTATGTTCGCAGACTTATGTTTGGTTGAGGCTTATGTCCTACCAGTCTCAAACTACCAATATTTGCATCGAGGTCGTTCAGTGGAATTTTGATTTCCAGATACAAAATTGTACCAAATCACATATAGTGCAGAAGAAAACTAAAAGAAAATATTTTGCAAAACAGATGAAACTGTTCTGAAAAAGAGGAAAAGTAAAAATCTAAGAGCTAACACCGAACATGTGAAGCCGAAGCAACTGTATCATCAACATGCAAATCGATGTGACAACCAGAGAAATTGTTTATGCAACACATGAGAGGATTTCAGTTTGTTAATTTCAATTGTTGCAGCCATGTTGCCAATGTAGGTGCTCATTGCCTATTTGACAATTTTTCCGCCTTGTAGCCTTAGTGATGCGACGATTCCTGTCGACTCGATTCTAGAATCGATTCTCCCGAGTACTCGATTCTACTCGAGTACTTATTTTCTCAGACTCGAGTCTGAGTAGCGAGTCCGGACTCGAGTACAGCTTCGAGTCCGAACTCGAGTACAGCTTCGAGTCCGAACTCGAGTACAGCTTCGAGTCCGAACTCGAGTACGGCTTCGAATCCGGATTCGAGTACTGCTTCGAGTCCGAACTCGAGTACGGCAACGAATACGGCTTCGAGTACTGCTTCGAGTCCGAACTCGAGTACGGCATCGACTACGGCTTCGAGTCCGGATTCGAGTACGGCATCGAGTCTGATTTCGAGTACGGCATCGATTCTGATTTTGCATACTGTATTTAAGCCAATTTCGTAGTTTGTTGCCACTAAGACGAGACGAGTCTGATGTGCACCATGGAAAGTTCATTTAAATGGAATCAGTAGCATGCATTGTGTATGTACATACATAAATGCTATTGGCAACGAGTCGGCGATTTGTGTTTCGGAATTGTTTCGAATAGGTCATGATAAATAAAATGTATCAATGAATGCTGTACACACGTTTAGGCAAATAGAGTGATGCCAGAAATTGTTTGTGCAATGTTAAATGCTTTAGGCGTGACTGATTAAAGCGGATGATGATAAACTTGATAAAAAAAATGTTGCAATAAGTTCTCTTTAACTATTTTTTCTTTTCTAACTATTAACTTATGCACAGGAAGAAAAATTAAACATAAAACCAACGATTAAAAAGTGAAATACTTAAGAAAATAAATTGTCGAATATAGTTTGTGCGCAATTTTTTGATAAAAAAAATGTTGTTCAATCAGCTTGTTAATAAGAAGGGACTAAATTATCTAATGAATCGAAATCTTCGCACGCTTGAAGAAAATACCACAACACACTGCACTACGAGTGTCAGTCAGATCTACATTATTGTCAAAATCTGCCTAACTGCTAAAGAAATAGGAAAATATAACTGTCGTCGAAATGCTATGTAGTAACAAGTCATAAAATAAAATAATATGGTTAGCTTGAAAAATGCCACTGGAAAAGAGTGGAGAAGTAAAATGTGTAGTAGGGACAATAGCAAATTAATTATTTCTATGAAGGTAACTTGTGCATAAAAAATCAAAGAGGTCGGTTGTATCATACAATGGTAGGTCCGTTCGTACCATTATTTGGTCGCATCATACGATATGACACTGTGCACAGTGAACGATTTAAACAATAATAAATTCATTTTTCAACAAGATAACGCACCTATACATTATACTATATATTATACAAAAGAGAAGAGGAAGAGGTAAACTGAAAAAATGTTTATTTTCGGATATAATTATATATTGCAGGTAGATGTAAAATTATACCACTAAAGCAGTGAAAACATCCCTAATCCCTCAAAAAGGTTTATGCCGTACCATAAAACTAAATATCGAGATAATTGCCAGGAAAAACCCTGTCGTTGTCACGACTGATCAGTATCTTGCGAAAAATAGAGTTAAGTACGGCAGTCTTTTCTTGACAGGCAAACGGAAATTTTCGGTTGATAAAAAAAAAGTGTTTTGAGAAAAAGTGTGAGGAAAGTGTGGAAAAAAATTTAAAAATCTGTGTTACGAGAGCGCTTTTTAGTTAGGCATTATCTCTGTGAAATGTCCCCTCCAAAGGCCAAAAAATCATCTGTTTGGGAGTATTTCGAAAGAAGCTCCAGTAGTGGTGCAAAAGTGGTTACTTGTAAAACCTGCAAGAAAACTTTTAAGGACTTTGGAAATACTAATATTTTGATAAAGCATTTTAGAAAAGTGCATCCACTTGTATATGCTACGTCTATTGAAAAACAGACTGAAACCGAATGCCAAAGTGCAACGCCACAAACTTCTGATCTGGTAGCTAATGCTGATCAACCAGTTTCTACAGCAAGCTCTAGTGCTAATCAAGAAGCTAGTAGCAAACTTTCCTCCGATGAAGGTCAACCGCCTCCTAAACGGCAAATGCAACTGAAGTTGATGAGCAAAAATGCGATGCCAATGAATAGTAGACTAATCGATAAAGCATTAGTAGATATGATCTGTTTAGATTTTCAACCACTTCAAATAGTGGAAAATAAAGGCTTTAGGGACTATACTTTTACACTGAACCCTATGTATGAGCTTCCGTCAAGAAAAACACTATCCGAAAAATATTTGCACGATCGTTATTCCGTAGCACGTGCAGCGATAATGGAAAAATTAAAAAGTGTACAACATCTAGCTGCTACTACGGACATGTGGACTTCTGACAGCAATCGAAGCTTTATGGCGCTGACAATTCATTTTGTGAATGAAGGAAGACTACAAAGCTTAACATTGACCACATGTGAGTTTGAAAAAACCCATACCGCTGAAAATATAGCTGGAGCCATAAAAAGTTCCTTTGAAGAGTGGCATCTCACGGGCAAGATAACTGCAGTGGTTACAGATAATGCCGCCAATATTAAAAAAGCAGTTACGGAGCATTTACGATTAAAAAATCTTCCATGTGTAGCTCATACGCTCAATTTGGTTATTCTAAATTGCTTAAAGCAAAACAAGCAGCTGTCTTCACTATCAGAAAAATGCCGGACTATTGTTGCCTATTTCAAACGTAGCAACACTGCGAGCTACAAATTGCGTGAAGTACAAGAGCAAACGAATTTTCAAGCTCTTAAATTAAAGCAGGATGTCCCAACTCGGTGGAATTCATTATTTATTATGCTAGATCGTTTGGAAAAGGTTAAGATGCCTTTGTCTGCTGCATTGTCATCTTTAAAATCTGCTCCTGATAATCTTAGCTCCGTTGAATGGCAGGAACTAGCTGATTGCTTGTCAGTTTTGAAACCAGTGGAGGAGCTAACAGCTATAATTTCTGGCGAACAATATCCAACTCTTTCAGGCATAATACCGTTGGTTCGAGGTTTGCATATGACTCTTTCAAGTTTTTCTCCGCTTACTGACACAGGAAATATATTAAAAATAAACATTTTGGAAGCAATAAAAAAGCGACTCGGTATTATGGAGTTTGATGAAACTGCATCCAAAAGCACTTTCATAGATCCGAGATTCAAGAAAGCAGCGTTCCAAAATGAAACCAATTCGAATTTGGCTGAACGTTGGCTAATTGAAGAATTAGTGGAATATGAAGAAACTTTGGTTAGTGAGGACCTCCCGGAAGATGAGCCAACCACTGTGGTCGCGCGAACAGAGCACAATCTTTGGGGATATTTGGATGAACAGGTGTTGAAATATTCCAAAACTACAACGCCCACTTCTTCCGCAGCAGAAAAGATGCAACAATACATTAATCTGCCTTATTTAAATAGACACAGCAACCCTCTTCAATTTTGGGAGGAGTGAAAATGTATATATGCTGGTCTATATCAATTATCCGTTAAGTATTTATGTATACCAGCCACGTCTGTGCCATCAGAACGAGTTTTTTCAAAAGCTGGTCAACTCTGTAATTTAAGGCGCAATAGGCTAGAACCAGCAAAAATTAAGCAGATTTTATTTCTTAACAGTTATTTGAACAATTCTAAATGATTTTATAATTTTGATATTTGGATAATGAACTTACTATGTTCATTAATTTTTTAATGATTTTGAATATGTGATCATCTTTGTTGATATTTTAATAAAAAAACAAAATTATTTACAATTTGGATTTTCATTCAGTTTGGATTTTCATAAGTTTTATAATAGTTATGCCGTGCTCTACCGAACTACAGCATAAATATTGAAATTATATTCAATTATAAAACAGATTTTTTGTTAATTTGTAATTAGTGTTAAATGTGTCATATAAAATGAATGAATTAGCTTTTGCTTTTTTTCATATCTGAAAGCATATATGTATATTTTTTCCGCAAAGGTATTAATTACGGAAACTAATGTTACGAATACTCGAGTCCTGACTCGATTCTTTTATCAAAGTACTCGAGTCGACTCGATTCTCAAAACTGGACTCGATTCGCATCACTATAGCCTCATACTTTAAACAAAAGCATCATCATCATCATCATCGTGGCACTACAGCCCCAATCGATCCTTAGCCTCCTTTGTGCTCCGTCTCGGTTCAGTGATCCCAAAAGCGACCAGCTGTCAGCATCTATCGAATCCTGGCCAAGCTTCGCTTACTCGCTCGTTGAGAAACCGCTTGGGGATTCGATTGTCGCTCATTCGTTCGACGTGGCCTGATAGTAGAAATTTTTTAAGAAATAATCGTATGACAGTCTAAATTTCCGCCTCGTCATATATGGTATACAGCTCGTTTTTGTATCGGATTCGCCATCTATCTTCTTCCCGTATTGGACCGAGGATTCTTCGCAATACCCTTCTTTCGAGCATATTTAAGACTTTTTCGGGCACCTGAGTCAGTGTCCAGTTTTCGCTTCCGTATCATAGCACAGGTATGATTATTGTTTTGTAGATGCGAAGCTTTGTTTTCCTGTGTACGCATGAAAGTGTGAAGCACCGAAAAGAATGTTTCATCGGCTAATTGAATCCGTCGTTTGATTTCGTCATGCTCATTCCCATCCTTCGAGAGGTTCATCCCAAGATACACCAAGCTGTCTACGTTTTTTAGGTTACAGCCCCTTACCATTATGTTTTGGCAGAATTTTTGTTTGCTCGTTAATTTAAAGACCAACTTCTTTGGCCGTTTCATCTAGAGTTACATATACTTCTTTGGCATCGTTGAACGAACGTAACATAATATTGATGTCAGCGTAAGCTACTAGCTGTGTCAACTTAAATAAAAGAGTTCCTTTCGTGTCAACGGGGATTTTTCTGATGGCAGACTCAAGTGCTAAGTTAAAAACTACAGGCTCTAATCCATCTCTTTGTTTTAGTCCTGTATTCGTCGAAAACAAGTGGGTCATTTTCATTCTGAATCAGCACTTGTGATGTGGTGTCGGTCATGGTAATTTTCACCAATCGTACCAACTTTGCTGGGATTCTGAACTTCAGCATCATTTTACATAATGCAGTTCGGTTGATGCTGTCGTACGCTTGTTTAAAGTCGACGAATATTTGATGGACATCATTGTTTAATTTCCAGTATTTTCCCGAAATTTGGTTGCCCGTAAATATTTGGTCAGCTATCAATCTTCCACGTCTGAAACCGTCTTGATATTCACCAAGAACTTTCTCAGCGTAATGGGAAATCCAAAACTCTAAAGCCCTTTCTAGACATGAGTTCATGCGTCCACGCGTCCATGCGTTTTTAAATTTCACAAGTCAAGTCAACTCAAATCCTGTTTTTTGAAGGCGGGGCTAAGGCGATAAGTGAATGGATTTTACACGCTTATAATGATGTTTTTTTTTTTTGCTCCGTAAAAATATATTGGTAGCAGAAAATTGTATATATTTATCCATATGACTATATATGCGTACATATATATGTTTGTGTCTAGATATTCATATGCATTCAAATTTTTTAGTAATAGTCATGCACGTAAGGATGCAAAAAAAAAATATTATCCACATCATTATATAATAAAATAATCATCCGCAAAACATATATTTAAATGGTCGTCAACAAATCATCCACACATACTACTGAGCGAAAGAAATCATTATAAAATCTATTGTACATGAATCAGCATACTCGACATCCTTCGCTTTAGAGCCGCTTATGTAAACAAAATCGAATTGGCTCGTGTGAGCAAAACACGCCAGATCGCATGGACGCGTGGACGCATGGACTCATGTCTAAAAAAAGCTTCAAATCTTTGTCAAGAGCTTGTACGACATATCGTCGCTGTTAAATCAAACCGGCATATCTGCAAAAATTGAGTTTTTGAGTTTTTGGTATCAAAAAATTCCTTATTTTCCCGTCTATTTTTATGTCGCACCGGCATATCGTATAGTTGAATAAAAACCCGTCTAATGGTGTTGTGCCGCTTTGCATTCACGTGGAAATAGCCCACATGCGAAAACTTTAAAGCACTCTGGTGAAAAATACGCATTTTGCAAATATGCCGGTTTGATTTCACAGCGACGATATAAAGTAGTGATATGCCCCTGTAGCTTTCGCATAGTAGTTCATCTCTTTTTTTTTGTGAATGGGACATATAACGCTTTTTCGCCACTCATTTGACATCGTTTCTTGTTGCCAGATGCCTGTGATCGATCCATGGATCGCCCTTAAAACAGAAATCCCGCCTGTTTTTAAGAGCTCCTCCGTGATCCCATCGACACCAGGTGCTTTGTTGAATTTGAAGCAATCCATGGCCCGTCGAACTTCATATAATATAGGAGGGTGACATAAGCCACTGTCAAGGTATGTGCCAATTAGTGATGGTGATTCGTCGGGTGCAAGGACATTTTCATTTTTAATAAGACGCCCATCTCTTCTTCACCTGTTTTGAGCCGCTTATGATGCTTCCATCGGCAGACCTACGAGTACATAGACTAGCGCGTAGTTTAAATCCTTGTTTTAAGTGTCTCCCTATTTTATAGGCTCGTCAAGTAATGTTAGCCATAAAGTTGTAATTCATGTTGTTCAGCATAATGTCAAAATGCTTTCGTTTCTTACGTCTAGTTATTCTGTTAGCTACTCTCTGAAGTTCGTCATATTTTTCTTCCTTCACTCGTGTCGGTTGTTCAATGTGGATTGTATGCCGCATTCTTTTCGTACAGCGCGACTTGAAACTCCTCGTCAAACCATTCATTTCTACGTAGCCAGACTGTATGTCCCACTACTTTTTTGGCTGCTGCATTCACTGCGCTTTTGATGGTAGTCCAAAATTCGTTGATGTGTTATTCAGTGTTGCCAATTTAACTATTTTGTAGCTAGATTTAGCTACAAAAAGAACCTGTTTAGCTACGTAATTTTTCATTTAGCTATTGGCTACAAATTTAGCTACAAATTTATAGATTATAGATAATTTAAATTTTTGCTTTGATTGCATTAACTTACACTAGTTTATTAATATTTAAAACACTCAGTGCTTAAAAATAATTTCCTCAAATTCTAAGGTAATCTCCAATGCTTTGGGTAGTACAATAATACTACTACTATGTACTATGTCTTTCTAAGCATAGAACAATAATAATCTTTTACGAACAGTTTTATTTCTTTTGTTCGGTGCGAAGAAAAACCGTGAGTTTTAACTCATTAGGAATAAACTAAAATAGGTAAGACAAACGAAATATGTTTAACATAGAATACACATTATCTGCCTAAATATGAAGACAAGAACCAAAAAATTCAGGCGTAGACATAAAATTGAAATAAAACGTAGACAAAGTGTTCGCACAAAACTTTAGAAGACATTAAAAATCGTGCTCAGTAGTAAAATCAAACGTTAGAATTTTGCTAGCTATGTGTTTTTTTTCATTTTGTAGAGTTTTTCAACACAGCGAAAAATAAAGACTATATTTTCTGAGTTGGGGGCATTTTGTTTCCATACTTCACATCGGATTTGAAGGCAGATTTTGATAACTGTATTTCCAGTATTTTAATTGACGAGTCTACGGACATTTGAGTAATATGTTGCAAAAATTTATTACAATTTATTGAAAGAGCTAGAAAGGGGAACTGTTGAAAGTATTTCTACTGCCATAAACACGTGCTTAGAAAACTACATCCTAAATATTACAAATATGACAGACAAAGCAAGTGTTATGGTCGGAGTCAATAACGGTTTATTTAAAAAATTAAGTCGTCAAAATCCTTTTTTAATATTAATAAGATGAGCTTGTCATTCCGTTCAGGTTTCAGTTTCTGCAGCTTGAGGATCGTTTCTTCCCCAAACCTTAAAGTTTTTACCTGCAGAAATTTATAATTGGTTCTCTAAATTCCTATGAAGATGATGCGGAGTTCGTAAACGAGGTGGTTGTCAATAACGGGATCAGTATCAAGGATCATTAACCAATAACTATGACTAAAACTCCACTTCAGCATAGCCCAAACATCAGAAGAATGTTATTTAGCAAAAATGATTTACAAGGAGTATAACAATCAAAAACCTTTTATATCTCCTATTTCTTCAACCCATTTTAAAGGATGCTTCTATCATGAGTAAAAAAATAGAATAGAATTCTGTTGAACTTAATAAGCTCTTCAACGATTTTCATACTCTTTTATACTGTTAAATTAATAAACTACTCATAATGCAATGTACGTCCAATATTTTTTCATATCAATTATACATATTAGCTTAATAAAACTGTTTTCCAGAACCTTGAGTATTTTATTGTTGAATTTAGCTACACTTTTTAGCTACAAAGTGAACATTTTAGCTATTTTTAGCTATTTTTTCCCTCAAATCTAGCTACAACGGCTGGAAAAAAGTTGGCAACACTGGTGTTATTATGCGTAGAAGCTAGCTCAATTTCGAGAGCAGATGTAGACTCGGCTTCTACCGTCTTGTTTCGAAGCTTTTCGGCGTCGAATTTGCGTCTTGAACTTGCTCTGGCTTCATACGAAAGAGATATTTAACATCGATATCGAGTCTTGACTAAGTAGTGGTCGGAGTCGCAGTTGGCTTCATGGAAGGTTCGCACATCTGAAATACAAGAGTCCCACCTTTAATGAATCAGAATATGGTCGATTTGTTTAAAAGTCCGGCCGTCCGGGAATGCCAATGTCCTCTTGTGAATGATGGTATGCGGGAAATACGAGAAACTTACGATGAGATTTCAACTGCTCGCAAAGTCGACAGGTCGTTCTCCATTATCGTTGCTGAGATCGTGAAAGCTAAATCGGCCGGCGGCTCCGCAATGTGTTTCCTCCTTACCAACCTTTAGATTGAAGTCGCCCAGCAGGATTTTCAAATCATTTGATGGCAGAAAATCAT
This sequence comes from Nemotelus nigrinus, assembly GCA_947369275.1. Taxonomy (NCBI): domain Eukaryota; kingdom Metazoa; phylum Arthropoda; class Insecta; order Diptera; family Stratiomyidae; genus Nemotelus; species Nemotelus nigrinus. The sequence goes on from CANBKX010000103.1 coordinate 26,092, forward strand.
ACAACCTTTCCTGAAGGTTATACAAATCATCTTTTACTGCCTCATCCTTATCTTCAGTAAGGGCATAAACGTTTATGAGCCAAACGTTAAAAACTTTGCCCGAATGCGGGTCGCACACAGACTTAAAATCGATTAGTTGCGGTTTCATTTTTTTGTCCATGACGAAGACCACTCCAAATTTGTGACTTTCCGATGATTTTCCGCTTTTCAAGGTTGTGTACGATCTCATGTCCATAATCTCAGCATCAAACAGTTTCATTTTCTGAACAGAGAGAATGCTTATTTTGTACTGAATGATCTGTGCCAGGAGAACTTTGATGGGAGGGTTCGTACGTTCCAGGTTCCATATTTCTAGTCTATATTTCATTTGCGTGGTCATTTCGGTTGATCCGATCTAAGCATCCGAAGTGAAGAATCAGGCTCTTGAATGAGTAAAATTTTACGGGAACGGGATATTGGCTGTCGCTCAACCCCGAACCCGGAAGGCCAGTCTGGTTAATGTTCCAGATTTATGACCCGAAAAATTTGCCTTCACCCTCCTTCATTGGCAACATTCATGATCTGCAATGTTATGAAGGCTCCCGGTAGCTACCCGATGTGAAAATGTGTAATCACATCTTCGGGGAGGTCGAAGGTATGATTCAGTAGCCGAGCTGTAGATGTTTCCAGCAGGCATTTCTCGGGATTTCAATAGCTTCTTCGGTAACCAACACCCGATGACGCCCCTGTGGCCTATGCTACCATTTGGCTGCCTTAAACAAAAATATGCGTGCAGGTATTTTCATTGTTTATGTTAAGCGCTGCATTATCCCCTTTGAGTATGGTCAGTGAGCGTTAACTGAAGAATGTGTTGACGTTTAATGAAATTTTTTGAGAAATCAGCTCTGATATCCTAGAACCGATATGATTATGGCATAGCTTTTCACAAAATCTTCATGAACTTGACTTAACTGGTTGCTGAAAAAACATTTGTTGAGATTATTTCAATTATGGGGCATTTCACGTGAAGCGGACAACAAAAAACAGTTTAAGTTCTGAATTTTATTGATATTGTGCATAAAAGTACATCTAGAGAACATAAACGTGGATAAACATTTTTTTTCTATGAGCCTTAGTTGCCGAGTTATGGGCTTCTGAGAAATTCACGAAATGTATGAAAAGTTTTTTAACTTTTTTATCTGTTCTTTTTAATTTTAAAATTATATGTGTAAAAAGTTTTTTCCTATGTAAATCCGAAAGTATACAGCTCAACTCATAATTTGAATAATTTGAACCAGATTAATTTTGTTTATTTTTGTAACAAAACAAAGTTTAAACTATACTTAGTCACTCTATATTTAATCGAAAATGCGCACATTTTTATTACATCATTGAAAATCCTGTCACAATCATTTAAATAAACTAAAAAACTCAACTGATATTTACCATATTAGCTTTCATTCATAAACGAAAGCATTTCATTCCACTTAACCGACAAAATTTATTTCGATTTCACGTCTAATTAAGTGATGATACATTCGAAGGATAACTTGTTGCCGCTGAAATAACAAGTGGTTATGTTTCACGGAAAATATTCCTGTCACTTATAGGAAAAGTAGTTCACCTGATATTTAAGCACACTTGAAGTCTATTAGCGTACTTTTCATGGCATTTCGAGTAGATGCTCCTACTTTTGCACAAGTAGAAACACAGTCATTAAAGTTGAGTGAAAGCTATTGACATTAAATACTTATAATTTGAAATGTTAATAGATCAGATTCAAGAGCAAGCATTCAACCATATGATGCATGCTTGTGACTTTTTTACTAGATCGTACTTGGTTTTGAATCCTTCGGGAAAATTGTTAGCATCGCTTTTTCGCCATATCTGACATACTTATGTTCTATATATGCAATAGCTCTATGCCTAAAAACTTTATGTTAATCATATCTTATTTAGGATATGCAGATGCTAATAAGATGACGAATGTAATGTAATTTCAAATACGTAAGGTTGAAATATCGGAATATTTCAAGCGCTTTTTTTTGGAAAACTGCTTTGAAAATTATTTTTCATCTTTATATAAACTGTTGATAAAAATTTGCCAGAATGTCGTAAATTAAGCGTACTTTAACCAAACTGAACATTTTTTTCTCTCTCATTAACCACTGCAGGTAAAAAATTAAATCCCGACTCGGTAGCTCTGCGTCGTCTCCAGAGGGGCACGCTGGATTTGTAGACGATAGCGTATCACTTTCAAATTCAAAGGATAGGTTGATTAAGCATGAGCATGTTATGGTAGACTTATTGCTGCTGTGTTGGACAAATGTTGCCAGCACTGAACATTTTCATCATTTGTGCTATAGAAAATGCCGTCAGAAAATGATATATGTTCCTTTGAGTAAGAAATGGTTGATATGATACTACAAAGAAGTGTATAATGTCTTCACACATTTTTAAATCTCTCAAAGATAACTTCTTCGAAAATTAATTTTCTAGCGGTTCTGATGCGCTAGACTTTTTTCAACTTGGACTTGGATATTACTATCTACTTCTTGCAATCAGTGGAGAAATATTGCAAATTGTATCGCAATTCAAGTACTTTTCGAGCTATATATAGTTCTTAAGCTATAGCCCAACTAAGACCAACTCCAGCTCGGTCCAATCGAGATCAAATCAAGTGTCCACACCCTGGCCGCAGTTAATGAGCTTCAGTTGTCTATTGTCACCTTTTATCTGTAACTTGTCTGTTTTAAAATCAATAAGATATCGTCAATTTTGTGTTAATGCTGCTTGCCAGCTCTCGCAAGAGCTTTGTTGTATTGACTATTAAATTACAGTTTTTTTATTCTGAACAAAACCAAAATTTACGGCAATTGTCAAAATTTAAGGTAAAGTGTCTTATGGAAAAATCGTATGTCATGTTAAATATTTGCAGCTTACGTTTCAAAGTATGGTCAATACAGTCAAGGTTTTGCTGCTCAGTGTATATAATGTTAATTTGACTCCCCTTTTCTCTATTGCTAAGCACATTCGAAATTATTATCACAAGCAAGGTGGTGGTTGACCCACCTTTTCTGAAGCCATGTTGTTGCTCGTTTAGGAGAGAATCAATAACAGTTAAATAGATTTCACCACCAATAGCCAATTGAGGTGTTTGTGAACTGATAGAAAATATTTTGAAATGTGGGTAACCCTGTGCCAGTGGTGCCATACTAAGAAATAAATACAGTGACTGCAAGCCACGTTTGGCGGATAATTGATTGAGAAGTTAGGTTGAAGCTGCCAGCTATGGAAATTTTTGTGTCTTGAATATTGAAAATTTGCTTAGCAAAATAGAGTTTCTGGCAATCTTCGAATCCAGTCATGAAATCAAAACGAAATTGATATAATAAATGGATTTTACTGTAGGCTAAATTTGGTAGGAGTTTCGTTGAAAAATGTTGACTAGGGTGCCAGCTATAGCAATTTTCGTCATTTTTGTCATATCTTTCCATGCGATGTTATCCTTGAATTTTCTAACCGTAATGATCTCGCAGTGACATTAAAAAAAAACCCTAGTGCACCTGAACCACTAGAAATACTAATGTTCGATGAACAGTAGAAGACTCATGCAGATTTTGAGTGCATATTCTACCACACGTGCTCCAACCTGTTTCGAGTGCAGAATTACTTTGATCTTAACAATGCATTTAAACTTATAGGGTGGAAAGAATTTCAGGATTTTCAAGATTTAGGAAAGCCAAACGCTGCAAAATTTTGAAAGCAGCATAACATAACATAAACAAGTGCTTGCACAACTTAACCAGCACCGCAACTAAAAGTCTCCCACAAATGTCTCACGTCAAAATCAAATAACTCTATCGATTTCAATTTTATCCGATGATTTCGTTGAAAGTTACAGAGGTAGAAAGATGTTTGATTTAATTTGATTTGATTTAATTCCCACGAAACGCCTATTCTGAACGCCCCGCACTTCCTCAGACTTTTTGCTTGCAATTTTCTACTTCTCGAAAAGCAGAAACTTGCTTGCCAAATCGACCAAACCTACTGTGGATAAACAAAACACCCCAATTGCAAACCTCGAAAAAAGTGTATCTTCCAAATTTCAGTTCCGCTCATATCTTGTTACCAACATTCTTCTTTTCCAAAACCCACCGCAGCAGCATCTGCGACACTTGCTTAGCAAGCCACCACGCACCGGTTCCAACAACAAGCCGTGGCCCGTGACAAAGACTCCTATCAGCTGTGCGCATGCTGCACAGCACACACACAGGGCCGGATCTTCCTCTGGAGCCAATGGAGCAGCCGCGCCGGACGCACGGGAGAAGGGGTGCAAATATTTCGATCATATTTAGTTCATAATAACAATAATATCGAAATACACAAAGATTTAAAGTTCATTCTATTCAATTGGCAGTTTGTATTCTTATGTGTTTTATTTTTTCTCCAATGCGAAATTTGTTCTTACAGATCGTTACTTTTTAGTTTCCCAGCATCCCTATTCGCATATAAAATTCACTTGCCTTGCAACAGTTTCAACATTAATGTTTATGAATGAATTTAAATTACTTCATTCTACTCATTACTTGACTTCCTTGTACGCTGCATTCCCCTCCATTTGTGTTTTTTCCACACCTTCAAACAATTCAACACAAAAATCCACAAGAGCAATTGCCTTAGCGCGAAAATCCAAATTGCTCCATTCACGACTTCATTTCGTATGAAGAAAGCAAAACCAGCACTACTCGCATTATGCATTTTTACTAATTTTTATGTATAATTTTGGTGCGGGATGAATTCTTGCGCCAGTGGTATCTATTTCTGTCAAGCATTCTTCTTTCAAGTTTACTTCATTCCCCTAAGTGTGTATTCTCTCATTCTCTTTTGATTTCATATTCTAATGTATACTGAGCTGCTGCTGTTTGAACAGGTTGATAAAGCAGGTGGACATCGGCAATAAGCAGGTTGATATCGGCAATATCGGTGCAGTTTTCTGGTAGTCCATAACGGAAAAATAGAAAGTGTTTAAAAAACGAAAGCACTAAACAAGCATTATAAATTCCTGACTACCATTTCATCAACCACAGAATTCGTGAATTTATTCTAGAATGGTGTTTTAAACGTGCCGAATACTGAACGTTTCTCTTCCCTTACAGGATCGGGAGAAAAAAAACTTCCTACGAACCGGGATGCTGGACTTGGACTTGGAATAATTCTAGTCCGTGTTCTACCGTTTCGATGTCAAGAGACGCGCGTAATTTTTCAATTGAATCAGGGCTTGGGAATCCTCATTCATGGCCCACACTGATTAAGAAAAAACTCTAGCGCACCTGAACCGCTAGAAACACTAATGTTCGAAGAACAGTAGAAGAATCGTGCAGGTTTTGAGTGCATATTCCACCACATGTGCTGCTTATTACGGCCAAACTGTTTCAAATGCCACGTTTTACTTTCGTCTCAAGAATGCATTATAACTCATATGGTGGAAGGTTTCAGATATTACCACTGGCATGAATTTCAACGTTTATTAGAGCAAAACACGGGTTAATTATATTCGTTATCAGTTGCTTATTTCATATAATTTTGAAAGCAGCATCTCATATAACATCATTGAAGAAAATGCTCAGTGCCTGCAGCACTGTAACTGAAGTTGGTGTTTGGGGCTGCGATCCGAAAAATTTGCAGAACTTTGGGAATTGAAACATCGCTTATTTATTTTTATTGTAAATGTTTCCGGTATGAATACTAACTGTAAGCATTTATTGATACAAAAGTAGCACAACCGACTCGTGCTGGCAACCTTTCGCCAGTATCAAAGCCAAGAATATATCACATCTGCTTCACGTTGTTTAATTACATTCGAAGTTATAGGAGTATAAAGAAATTTAGGGTTACCTGCAGCGAGTTTTTTCAAATAATTGAAAGCTTAATATTTGCTGTTTATTGTCACTACAATATCATTACCATTTGAAATTCTACGATAAAACCGCTTAATAAAGATATTGCAATTAAACACAAAACCAACAAAAGCTGGCAACCCTATTGTGGCTTTTCAACCAAATTTGGCCTGAATAATTTTTTTGACAGGCTTCATTAATTGTATGAAATTCGTATTGATTTCATGACTGCACTGGAAGTTATAGTGCAAAAAGTTTTATTTTCCTGAGCGATTTTTCAAAACCAAAGACACAAAAATTACCATAGCTGGCAGCACCAATCAAATTTTTCAACCAAATTTCCACCAAACAGAGATTAGAGTTAGGTTTAGCTACTGAGTCAATTTCATGAAAATCCGGTTACCTATTCACATTTCATAGGGCAAAAAGCAGTTTTTTTTTTCTTTGTAATTTTTCAAGATGGCACCACTGGCACGGACTTGCCCACAATTCAAAATCGCTTCTATCAAATCTAGTCTTACTTAAGTCCAATGCATTCTGTAAATTTTAGCTGTATCTGATTATTGGTTCGTGAGTTCCCGTGAACAGAAGTTTTTGATGCTAAAAATATAGGTTAACTGGGAGAGGGTTACCGTTCTTGTCTGACATGAAATTTCCAAAGTTTTATTTTGAACGTGTAGATAAAACATAAGATTTATATACAGATTGGTTTTATTGTAAGAAACGGACATTTTTTTTGAATATTCGATGGTTTGAATGTTTTCACTTCGAATTTTTTTTTTTCAAAATGAAGACACCAAATTATCATAGCTGGCAGTTCCAACCGAATTTTTCAACCAAATTCTACCAAACGTGGCTTAAAGTAAGGTCCAGCAATTGTGTGAGTTTTGTCAAAATCGAACGATTCAATCAGAATTTATAGGGCTAAAAACAGTTATCTTTTTTAGTGGTTTTTCAAGATGGCACCACTGGCACAGAATCGCCCGCATTTCAAAATCACTTCTATCAGACCTGGTCCTGTCTAAGACCAATACATTCTGTGAATTTCAAATAATTCTGCTCATCGGATCGTGAGTTTCCGTGAACAGAAGTTTTTGATGGTAAAGATATAGGTAAATTGGGCAAGGGTTACCAGGCGTGCCCGTTATACCATATCTTTTTTTTTTGGT
>CANBKX010000104.1:0-19935 GCA_947369275.1 Nemotelus nigrinus
TATATATATATATATATATATATATAAATATATATATATATATATATATATATATATATATATATATATATATATATATATATATATATATATATATATATATATATATATATATATATATATATATATATATGTAAAGAAACATGAATTTTCGGAAAAATTGATTTTAATGCTAATGTTCTTGGAAGATTAGTAAAAATCGTCAACGATTTACACAAAGTCAAAGATCTCAATAACAATGAGCATCGTTTCATCGACAAGCAGGAAGTCATTCAATTCGGTTTTTTTGCATCCAGAGTAGTGCAGGATAGCGGTACAACACGCGAAACAACAATAATATGCTGAAGACGAGTTCTTGTAAAATCAATGGATTTCATTCTCTTACTCCTTGTGGAACGTATTTCGGTGAGTCATATCAACTGAACCAGTTTGCTGCAGCGATTAATTCTCCAAAATTTCCCAGTCAACCTATCAACCGGGAAAAATTGAATCGCATGAATACGATTAAAAAATCAATCCTGCCAACAGATTTCTCATGCTTTGAATCGAAATATTAGGTGCGTTTTTTTGCTCCCCTTATCCATAAAAGAACAATTCTAACCAGTGCAGACGCATTGGAAACAACAACAACTCCTGTTATGGATAGGGGGAGTTGTTGTTGTTTCCAATGCGTGTGCACTGGTTAGCATTGCTCTGTTACCCCCGTCCCAGACATGACCAGAAATATTTCCGGAAATATTTCCAGAAACATTTCCGAAACATTTCCAGAAATATTTCCGACAATATTTCTCTCGCCGTCCTACACATGACCGGAAAGTTCATTCATGGTTTGCGTGAGCCAGAGCTCAAATCAGAGCTGCCGCTTTTGAAGCTGCATATCTTGTCATTATTAAAGAGCAAGACGGCTCAATGTGACCATCTATGAAGCTCCATTCTATTTTTGCCATATGTATCACAGCCATACCTAGCTATCATTCTATTTCCGGCCCTTCAAAAGCTCCCTTTTCACCCAAATAATGCAAGTCTCATTAAACTTGCACTCACTGCACTGGGTCAAGATATGCAGCCGATAAGGAATATAAGTAACAAGTGTTTGACTTTTCTAAATTTTGAAATTCATGTCTGTTGTAACCCTGACAACCTTCCCACCCTATGACCTTAAATGCATTGATGAACGTGTCAAAATCTACACGGTTTTTCTGACAATTTGACTTTTCATCGAACATTGATATTTCTAGCGGTTCTGTTGCGCTAGAGTTTTTTTTACTAATGTTCGAAGAACATTAGTATTATAATCGCTTCGCCGAAAATTCGTCATATATTATATCATATATATATATATATATATATATATATATATATATATATATATATATATATATATATATATATATATATATATATATATATATATATATATATATATATATATATATATATATATATATATATATATATATATATATATATATATATATATATATATATATATGTATATATATTATATATATATATATATATATATATATATCAGCAAAATGGTTAGGCTGGAGTGGCCGATCCGATTGAGAATGATAGAATTCAGATATCTTAAACCTTTTGGCGGCGGCGGGCATTTAAGTGAATTTTCAGGTGCTCCTATATTTCCAAGCAGTGTAAATTTTTGTTAAAAAGAGTGCTTGGAATGAAAACTTATTATATTTTAAGTTTGCTTTTGATGAAGAAGTGGACATTTTGAGCCTTGTGTAGGCGCTGAGTGCCTAAAAGTAGGCAAGGATTTTTTTCAAATTTCGATTTGTCATAACTTCTAAGAAAAACTATGGATCATCGTGAAATTTGCAGAGCGTATTGATATAGACTAAAATTTTACACATATGGACTTTTAAGACTGTGCGGGCAACTCTGTAGCTACAGCAGGCTCCTGAACAAAGATCCTTCAAATCATCGAACTTCCTGAAAAATTTTTGATTTTTGAAAATAAATTCAAATTATTGATAAATTTTGACTTTTGTCCACCAAGTCTAATAAAATATTTCAAAATTCCGCAGTAAACAAGAACGGCAACCCGTGATCAAATTACCTCTATTTTCAGCACTTAAAACTTCTGTGTTCGAGAACTGACGATCGGATAATGCGCTCAATATGAAATTTGCAGGACATGTTGGAACTTGCTAGGACCAGGTTTGATAGAAGTGATTTTGAAAAACGAGCAACACTGTGGCAGTGGTGCCATTTGGAAAAATCGCTGTGAAAAAAAACTGGTTTTTGGCCTAAAGCTTCCGATTTAGCCACCAGATTTTAACGATATTCACGCAGTAGGTGAACCTTGCTCTAAGACAGATTTCGTAGAAATTAAGTTGAAAAATTGTCGCAGTGTCGAAATCAAAACGAAATTCATGTGAAAAGCATATCTTGTTCCGTTTTTAATTCTGTAGGAATTTTGTTGAAAAACCGTGAAAGGGTTGCCAGCTATGATGAATTTCGTAATTTATTTACATTTCTTTATCGAGCGATGTTGTCATAAAATTTCCAAATGGGAATGATCCTGCAATGACAATTAACAACAAGTATTTGCGTTTCAAAAATTTAAAAAGTTTGGACGATGGTAGCCCTAAAATTTAATGCACTCTCATAACTTACAGCGCAGCCATTCAATCGAAACGAAATTCATAGGCTGGGTTTAACATAACGAGAAGCAGCTATGGTGCTAGCACATGATTGCCAGCACCGGACAATTTCGTAAATATCGCACCAACAGATGCTTTCATTTTCTATTCATAAGCAAACCATTTACAATAAAATAAGCAACCGATATTTAAACGTTCCCAGTTTTGGAAGTTTTATTGTTTGTTACTTGAATCTATAACCAAGTTTATTAGCTTATTCATCTGCATCATCCCCCTTCTATGGTAAGCATAATTTATGACAAACGACTTCGATTATATAAAAGCACTAAAAGATTATATAAAAGCAAAGCATCTAAGTTACATATCTATATGCTTTTAGAATCGGCAAAAATTGGTGCAACTGCACCAAATTGTTTCTATTATGTTATTTTATTTGAATAACGCTCTTTACCCTATAGCATCCAGTACAGTCATGGTATGATAACGAAATTCATATGGCAAATTTTAATTATTGTAGATAATATTCAGTAGAAATCTAGTTTGAAAAACAATCATAGGGTTGCCAGCTATGATTGTTTTTGTATTTTTTGACATAGCTTAAGTAAGCGATTTTATCATAAGATTTTCAAATTGTAGCGGTCTTGTTGTGAAAATATACACCATAAGATCTAGAAAGTTTGAAAGCTTTTGCGAATGGTAACCCTAAATTTCTTTTTATCCCTATAACTTCCAATGCAGTGATCAGATCAATACGAAATTCGCAGAGCAGGTTGACTTCAACGTCAGGCAGATATTACTTATTTTTGGCTTCGGTGCTAGCAAAAGACTGCTAGCACGTGGTGTTTTTGTTATTTTTGTACCAATAAATGCTTGCATTAAGTATTCACATCGCGAATATACAATATATAACAATATATATGACAATACATACAATATATAATATATGAGACAATAACAATAATATGACAACAATATATAAGACAATATATAACAATACACTCAAAATCTGCACAAATCCTATACTGTTCTTCGAATATTAGTATTTCTAGCGGTTCTGATGCGCTAGGGTTTTTTTCTTTCATCTTCACTCGTTTCATTTTAATTACGACCTATAGTTAAATTTCATAAGAAAATCACGGAATTAAATGAAGTTTACACGTAATAAAATGCTCTCACATTAAAAGGGTTTTATTTCGTCTGCTTAAGCTGACCAGATAGACATCTACAGACTGATACGCCCGTTAAAAGTTCACTGTGCTAATAATTTTGTCTATCCAACACCGTGATATTACCTCTATTTTTTTCTTAATAGTATACTTGTTATTGTTTACATCACGTACAAAGTATGCGATGGAGTATTTGAATTTTAGCCCAAATGGGAAGACTATATTCCATTTTTTTTTTGTTTTTTATGGTATTTTAACAAGTAATATTTAACTTTACGCAGTAAACCTGTGAAGCATACCCACCGAATATTAGCGGTCAGATGAACTTAGCAATCCACTGATCAATTTAGTACTGATCAACTCGTCTATCCTTACGCAGACTCGTAATATAAATTGAGTACTAAGTGCGGTAGCGTTAGATTGAGGCTGTTTCTCTCATTTATGAACAATTTAGCTGAATTTGTACCCAGTAAGTGATTATTTTTCCTTATTCTTTGATTTATGGATAGTGAAACAGTTTCCGATGATCGCAGTTTTTGTTTACATCGATTTTTTCGAAGCTTCTGTGCATCAAATTCACATTAGGTTTAGAGAGAAAGATGCATAAATTCGTTATTCGATTATGTTCATAAAACTATTAATGTAAATTTTGTCATGATTATGGCTTGTTTCAGTGTTTAAGTGTCAACGTTACTGGATAGATTTTACCGAACGAGCATCATATCGTTATTTTCCCGTTTAATTTCCTTAAATGAAAATTGTTTTTTAATAGATATTCTCTAATAATTATTCCGATCAAGCTAACGAAGCATGAAGTGTATAGAAAAGAACAATGTAACGTATTTGTCTGTAATTTTCAGGAATAATAGCACGTTTTAATTAGAATTGTTCAAACTCATTTTCGCAATGTCAAACCATAAAACGAATGATCAAAAAAAAAAGCAAGCTATTACAGCTCCAAATCAAGTGCTATCTGGTACAGGGTGGAACTCGTTTTTATATTTTTTCATATTTATTGCGAGCTTAATTTGTTTGTCTGCTGACCGTTAATTACAAGTCCAACTATAATGCACTTTAAGTAGCTTAAGTGAGCGCTGAAACTGAACGAAAATTCACTCAATTGATGTCGATCGGTTAATTTGCCCATAACAGAATTAAGTGAAGCTTCGTGAAGCTGCCGCCAGAGTGGCGAATATGAGTTTGAATTTACAGGCATATGAGATCAACTGATATCCAAAAAAAAAAGGTTATGCGAGTCGTATTTTTTCTTAGCTCAATTCATACAACTCGCACAATACTTACTTTGTCCAAGCTCAATTAGTTAAAGAACAAAAACAGCAATTTTTGAGAGATTTTTAATCTAGTTGGATCAGGGCTACCAGGTTGGGGTAGTTTTCCGGGTATTTTTTTCTGGTCGGAGGAAACTCTGGGGGAGACAAATTATGCTACACATTTTGGGGGATATTGGGGGTTTTTCAAAAGCATTGAAGATTTTTCAAATCAAAAACAAGTCGCTATATATATTGATTAATATTTAAAAAAATAATATAATATTTGACTGAATTGTTTGTACATTTATTGAAGAGGAAATTATGAAAGAAATTTCACTAACATTGTTGTATCCTTGATATAATCGTTACTACCATAGAATTTATCAAGTAATGTGCCTGAAAGATTTTCGTTTACCCCATTTTCATATGCGAAGATGTTAGAAAAGTTCGTTCTATGGGTTTTCCATGGCAGTGGATACATTCGACGTCCACATGACGCAGTGCAGTGCGAACTTTAACGCAGCCAAGAACATGACATTTTCGACCACTGAAATTTGAGGTTCTCCTTAAATTTTGCGAAAACAACTACATAATCTGCTTATGGATTCAAGCAAGGTGTTTCAAGCCTTGCTGTTCTTGCTTTCCAATTGCAAGATTATTTGCCGATCTTGTTACTGTGTTTGTTATCTCGCCTACACATTTTACGGCATATGGCCATTTCAGCTGTTTATTAGGGATCCTGCATATTCATTTTTCTTGTTGGAATTTCATTGTTTGGTGAATATCTAATAAGCCAGACTCCCTGCATGCAATCGAAATTGGAGTCAGATTTGGCATACCAATTATTGTTTTGCTTTTGTTTTGTTTTGATAATAAAGTCAATATTTTGCTAAGCTGTTTGGTTCCATAGAGCTAAACTGTAGAATATATTCGATAAAAGAAAAATGTCAAGAATATTAAGTTTTTGGTCGGTAAAAAATCGATATCTTCTCAAGATTTCTATCAGAGGCGCTATTTTATATCTTTATATCTTTTACATCTTTATATGGTCCAGCCAGGACATTTTTTTATTTCAAGTTTTGGAAGCATAATTGCTTCCTATAAATAAAAAGTAAATGTTTGTTCTATAAAATATATTTTATTGTTAACTATACAAGATTTAAATACTTACTAAATTTACTTTCTACAAACATAAAAAATTACAACTATTTTAGCCTATTTTGTATATGTTTAATTTTGGTGTTTGTTGAAATGTAAAGTGTTTGTGGATTGTGGATGTGTAGTTGTGAATTGTGTAATTCTGTGTTCCCACAAAGTTAATCCAAAATATTTGAACAAGTCTAATTTTACAATAATGTTCCGTTACTGTGGGTGCATGGATAGATTTTTTGTATGTTTTACCAAGATAATATGTATTAGGCCTTTTGAACATTTATGATTACTTTACTTTGTAAAAGTAAATTCCGGTATTTACCCAAGTCAGTATATAAGCTGCGATCCGAAGTCGATTCATCCTTTCCTGAACATAAAATAGTGTATCATTCGCGAATATGACTACTTTTTCTGATAAATTAATACCCTGAATAATGTTAACGTACTAAAAAAACAAAAAACAAAAGAGGGCCCAGTATGGATCCCTGACAAATGTTGGTGTTTACTGTGCATTTGTGGCTTGTATATGTATAGTTGCTTATCACGATACGCCTATTATGTAGATAACACTGGCGGACAAAAATTCGACGATGGGAAAGTCTCGGAAAGTCACAAGGGTGTTACGCAATTTTGGCAATGTGCGCTAAGTTTTATGAGATTTACATTTTTTGTGTGAAAAAGTAGCTTATAGCTTGGTATGGCTGTGATACTTATGACGAAAATAAAATGGAGCTGCATAGATGGTCACATTGACCCGTCTTACTTTTTGATTTTGACGAGATATGCAGCTTCAAAAGCAGCAGCTCTGATTTCAGCTATGTTTCATGCTAATGCTAAGTACTATACTCTTCGCGAAACGAATTGAACGGTCAAATCCCATACAAAAAGAGCTTTACTGACGAATTGAAAAGCTCTTTTTGTATGGGATTCGACCGTTGAATTCGTTTCGCAAAGAGTATAGTACTAGGCATAACCATGAATGAACTTTTTGGACATGTGTAGGCGCTACGGACAGAAATATTGTTGGAAATATTTCAGAAATATTTCTGGAAATGTTTCGGAAATGTATCTGAAATATTTTCGATTACGTCTGGGACCGGGGTAACAATCGATAACGATCACTCTCTCATTCCTGACCTGCCGTCATTCATTTATTCCAAATTAACTCAACCGCCGTATGATATCAAGAAAGGAAAACAAAAATTAAAATTGTCTTAAAGGTATATCGCATGGTTAGCTTCTCACGTGACTCATTTCTAAACGGAAACAGACCAAACCAGCTTACAAGCAATCGATTCCAGTTTCATCCTCGCTAGTAACGCTTGTGGATACAGCCCTTACACCCCAAAATGTATGACACTAGACCACTTCGCTTGTATGCACCTACCAGTGGCGGCTCGTCAGGGTGGGCCCGGCCCGCCTGGCCCACCCTGACGAGCCGCTACTGAGTTAAAGTAAAGTTAGTTATTTCTTGTTGGTATCCACGTATACCTTATAATAGTGTTTTTGTGTCGAGCGGGCCCAGTGGCGGCTCGTCAGGGTGGGCCAGGCGGGCCGGGCCCACTCTGACGAGCCACCACTGGCACCTACCCCCTACATCCCAAAGTGTATGACAGTAAATCGCTCCACTACCAGTCTCAAGGCCCCCTGCCTCCCGCATCTCTCGATAACGAACCGCCTCTTGCATCTCTTACCCACAATTTTGTATGAAAAAATCGGTCCTAGTGTCATCCTTACTACTCGATTGTCTTTCAGACTCGCCATTTTATCGGAATGAAGTATTTTTCATAAAAAATTGGGCGAATAACAAAATTCAGACAAGAAATTGGTGGAGAACAAAGCCTCAAAAATCTCATGTTTGAAAAAAGCAAGTGATTACAGCTCCAAAGCAAGTGCTTTCTGGTACAGGGTGGAACTCGTTTTTCTATTTTTTTCATATTTATTGCGAGCTTAATTTGTTTGTCTGCTGACTGTTATTTATTAACTTAGTCTTGCGATAAAATAAAACATTTTATCTAAAAATTTGGAGAATACGAAACAACAACGGGCACAAAGTTTGCAATGCTCAGATACGAGAACTGAACGGAAAACCCTTTGATTTTTGAAAAATAGTTAATTCAAATTTACAAAATAAATTGAATTTATTTGTGAAATAATTTTCATTAGAAAAATCACGTTTTCTTATTTATATTGGGTTGGGGAAAAAGAAATGTCATATTTGTGATCGAAATTTGACGCTTTATTTAACATACTTAGAATTATCCGATTTAAGTCAAATATGCGCCGTTTTTTCGCAAACTTGTTGTTATTTAGAAAGCAACTTCATTATACCCCTTTTATAAAACCCCCCTCCTTATTTGCAAAAAACTCAGACAGCCAGGTTTCGCAGGTCTCTTTTGAGGCCAACTTAGTATCACCAAGAGCGTTTTGCATGGACCGGAAGAGATGGTAATCACTTGGTGCCAAGTCCGGACTATACGGTGGGTGCAATAGGACATCCCATCCGAGCTCCCGTAGCTTCTGGCGGGTCATCAAAGATGTGTGACGCCGAGCGTTGTCCTGGTGGAACAGAACACCATTCCTATTGACCAATGGTGGCCGCTTCTGGTCAATCGCCTGCTTCAAACGGCCGAGTTGCTCACAGTAGAGGACCAAATTGAGGGCCTGGCCATAGTTGAGCAGCTCATAGTGGATGATTCCCTTATAATCCCACCAAACACACAGCAAAAACTTCCTGGCCGTCAATCTGGGCTTGGCGATGGTTTGGGCCGGCTCGCCGCGTTTTGTTCACAATCTTGCTCGCTTGACGTTGGCGTCCGCTTTAAAAATGGGTCGAGTTTGTTCCGTTTTAGCAGGAAATCACAGGCATTGATTCGCTCCAAGAGATTTTTTTGCGTCAACTCGTGTGGCATCCAAACATCCATCTATTTTTGGAATCCAATCTTCTGCAAATGGTTCCTAACGGTTTTATGGTCTAAACCCAGTTCCTGGCCAATCGAGCGAATGCTCACATGCCGGTCTACTTGGATGATTTCGACGATTTTATCGGTTTCTACGACGATTGGCCTACCAGTACGGAGTGTATCTTCGACATCCACTACACCAGAACGACATCGATCGAACCAACGCTGTACTGTGTGAATCATTTCAGTATCGGGCCGATAAACTTCACAAATTTTTTCGGCTGCCTTCGTTCCATTTTTACCTCTCAGGTAGTAAAAACGTAAAATATTACGAATTTCTTGCTTGGTGGACTTCATCTTTGACGCGCTATAACTTGAAACTGTAACGTACGATCACAACACTGTCAAAGAGACACTTGTAGCACAGATTGTTTTCTTCAAATCGCCGTATAGTATGACCCGATGCAATAAGTACAACACAAGATATGTAGCGACCACAAGGTTGGCAACCTTGTCACTAGATTCTCGCACTGCGTCGTCATCGTCGTCACTCACAAAGGATCTCACTCACTTGATCAACAGCAGTCAACCGACGCACAGTGGTCTATTTCGCGAAAAAGGTGAACTTAATTCAAATTATGGACTTTTAAGTATGAAGTTGAAACTTGGGGGTAATATTGTCCTATATGGCCCCCATCATTTGAGGTGGTAATTGGGTTTCATAAGTTTAAGGGTAAGAGCACAGGTGCTGAAAACAGCCAAAAATTGCATCTGTCTTTTAACCTATTTTTTAAATTAAGAATATGAAGATCAAAATACCTTTGAGTAATACAGCGCTATTAAGCTATGAAAGACATTGATGATTTAGCCTCCCCCCTTTCATCGTGTTCACACTGGAGATAGTATAGGAATTCGGTGTTTAAAACTTCTAGTCCCTTTTAAGTTTAGAGGGTCACAACAAGTTGTTACGAAATAAGTCTAGTTGTATTCATTAAAGTCCAAAGTAACTATCCAAACTTAGTTTGCCTGCGGCTAGCTGCGGCTACGCTCGTAAAATCCTTTCAAAGTTCAGCGACCTTGCATAAAATGCAACATTTTGCGCGCTTATTGCGCCAGTCCGCGTGCTCTGCAGTATTTTCTTATCATTTGCACTAGCACATAATAGCAAGCATTTGTACCAGGTTGAAGCTCGTGAGATTGAGATAAGCACAACGTTAAATTTCATAAATAAAACCATAGTTTCTAAACCATACACTTACTTGTTATATTATTGGTAAAGTTTCAAGTGGCGTATGTTTATTTGGCTGTTCATACATTTATTTACTCATTCACCTGTACTTTAGTATCATCAAATTTCCCAACTTGCTTCTGAATTCAATTCAATGAAATATGTTCATATGATAATTCATGTATGATCATAGAGTGATTCAGGTATGTATATGCTTAGTATCGAAATTATATGCAAAGCAACATTATCGAAAATACATTTTTACCTGTACAAAACAATTTCGTGCCAGGTATTAATTTCTAAAATTGTAAATATGCATGCATGGATGAATGATAATATTTGTAAATTCGATATGTGTTTTGCTATATGCTGTAGATAGGCTTTTTTTACTACTTCAAATAAGTATATAGATTTCCGCATGTTATTTTTGTTTAGTTGATTTATTATTATTACAAAATTTATTCAAAATAATTACAATTGTTTCGATTAAACTTTGTGGGTAGGACTGCAAGTCAAATTAATAATACTGTCCGAAATCATTTGTGTCAAACGAATTTGAATAATCATTTCCACAGCATTTTCGCCTGTTGTCACGAATGTGATCCGAAATTTGGCTATCACGTCGCAATATTGATAAAAATTGCGTCAGCAAGGATAAATTCTAAAAATGATATTTTCCTCAACATTGAGGCACGAGAGGAGGATTTGGACAGCGGTTTCGTGTTCAGCCAGCAAAAATACTATGGAAATGATAAGTCACACTCGTTTATTAATAAAAAAAAATCTTTCCTCAAAGTGAAATTTTCCAAATTTTTACCCTTTTTGGAAACTTTTTGCTAAAAGTTGGAGCCGATACAACCCAAAAAATTGATTTCCCATGTTTGAAAACCCAAGAAACACTCAATTTCATACATCTAGTGGTTCCCATGAATAAAGTTCACCTTTTTCGCGAAATAGACCACTGTGCGACGCGGCCGTGCACAGCAATCGACCGACGCGGTCGTGCCATCGGCACGACCACCGCAAATATAGTTCATTTTACTTTGTATTTAGTTAAGTTGTGTGTTCCATAATAAATATCATTTGTGTGCAACCGCGTCTTTCATTATGGTAGTTTATTCCTACAGATATGGTTCAGTGTCGCCATCTATTGACAAAATACGACATTTCTTTTTCCCCAACCTAATATTTTAGTACCTTACATGTAACTTACATGTGTATATTGTACAAAATATTGCCCATTTATGTTTATTTATATTGATTTCTAACAATTTCAATTTGGACTTTGTACATAAGTATATATTTATGAATTATTGATTATCTGTTTAATATATATATATATATATATATATATATATATATATATATATATATATATATATATATATATATATATATATATATATATATATATATATATATATATATATATATATATATATATATATATATATATATATATATATATATATCTGGAGTGGCCAATCCGATTGAGCTGAAGTTTTCGGAGGACATAGATGTATTAAGGAGTAGGTCGATTACTTATTAAAATTAAGATATCTTTAACAATTTGGCGGCTTCGAGAATTTTAGTAAATTTCTAGGTACCTCTATATTTCTATGCAGAGTACACTTTATTAGGAATGAAAACCTATTATGCTTTATGCTTGTTCATGATAAAGAATTGGAAATTTTGAGCCCTGTGTGGGCGCTGAGTGCCTAAAAATAGGCAAAGATTTTCTTCCAAATTTCGATTTGTGATAGCTTCGGGCAAAAACATTCGATCGTCGTGATATTTGCAGAGCATGTTGATGTTGACTAGGACTTTATAGACATACACTTTTGAGACTGTGCGAGCAACTCTGCTGCTAAAGCAGACTCCTGAAAAAAAATCTTTCAAATCCGTGATCTTCTTGAAAAATTATTGATATAAAAAAATATAAAATATTCAAATTATTGATAAATTTTAACCTTTGTCCACCATGTCAATTTGAAATTTTCCAAATTCCGAGTCGCACAAGAACGGCAACCCATCACCTCTATTTTTAGCACTCGAAACTTTTGTTCACGAGAACTGATGACCGGATAATCCGATCAATATGAAATTTAGAGGAGATGCTGGTAGTAACTCGGACCAAGTTTAATAGAAGTGATTTTAAAATCCAGTCGACCCTCTGTTAGTGGTGCCATCTTGAAAAAATACTGAGAAAAAAACTGCTTTTTGGCCCATAACTTTCGATTCATCCATCAGATTTTGACGAAACTCACAAAGTATCTGAACCTTACTCTAGGTCAAATTTGGTAGAAATTCGGTTGAAAAATTAAGACAGAACTGCCAGCTGTGGTGATTTTTGCCTCTTAAATCTTGTTAATTCGGTCAGCAAAATAAAGCTCTTTTTCCCTATAACTCCCGATTCAGTCGTAGAAAAATCATGAAAGGGCTGACAGTTATGGTAATTTTTGTGGTTTTTTGGTATTTCTTTACCAAGCGATGTTGTCATTCGATTTTCAAATGGGAATGATCCTGCAATGACAATTAACAACAAATATTAAGACTTAAAATATTTAAAAAGTTTTGGGGGTGGTAGCACTAACATTCTTTTCACCCCTTAAACTTCCACCGCAGCGCAACAAAATTCATAGTGTAAATTTAACTTAACATGAAGCAGATTTGCTACATTTTTGGCTCTGATGCTAACGCAGGATTGTCAGCACCAGACATTTTCGTAAATATTGAACCAACAGATGCCTCCATTTTGTATTGTATTTGTATGCTGTCAGGAAATGATTTTTGTTACCTTGAGTAGGAAATGGTTGGTATGGTACTACATAGAAGTGTGTTACGTCTTACAACATTTTTAAGTCACTCAAAAAAAATTTCTTCGAAAATCAGTTTTCAGTCGGTTCTGATGCGCTAGACTTTTTATCAATTCTAATTTTCTTTGGTTGGAGCAGAAAATATTGTTTTTCAATATAAGTTTTCTGTTCATACTTTCTTATAGTTCGTATTATTCTGTATTATTTTCTACTTTTATGGTAGTTGAAATAAAAACATGAATTCGGATTCATTCTATGTATTTTTAATAACGAATCCAAGGCAAAATCGTACCTTCCTTTCCTTTTTATTGTTTCGTTGTTAAATGTTGTGTCATTTGCGCACCTCAGCACGTTGGGGACTCTTCTGCCCACAAACTCAATGTGGTGTGGGTAAAGCAAATTCAAGGAAAATATCTTAACAATGTTCATACTGCACAGACGACAGCTCGGCAAAGCTAAGTCGAACGCAACACTGCCGCTTGCCTAAAAATTAAAATGAATCTCTCTACTTCAAACCGCCATCACTTTAAGATTAAGCATTTGAACTTTAATGCAAACCCTAATTAATGAATATTTCATCCACAGGTTAATCTACTTCTGATTCAAAAAATAAAATAACTTAAAATAAGTCAGCATGAGCGAATCTACTGTGCCGTCATTTTTAGACGCCCAATATTTCAAAAAAGCTTTAGAAAATGGCCTGAAACTACAACACATAACCATCCACGATGTCAGTATCTCAATGGGTAGCAATCCAGGAGAGAATTTCATGAGCAGCATCTATCGGGCATTAGTGTCATATTTTGCAGAAGGATCACCAAAAACAACTCTGTCGTTGATCGTCAAAGTCGTTCCACCGAATCCGTTGTTTGACACTGAAATGACCATGACCGACAAAGAAGCTTTGATGTACTTCGATGTTTTGCCGGCGATGAAAAAACACCTGAACAAAAAGCGATTCGGACCAAAGTAAAATTTAAAGTGACTTCAGTTCGAACTCTTTGTGATAACTCTCTTCTTTTCTCCAGAGTATATTTCGTTACTTCAGATGACCACATGACTATTGTTTTGGAAGATCTGATGGCCTCGGGACATCGTCTGGCTAGCCGCTTAGCTGGATTGGACGAAGAGCATTGCAAAGTTGTTTTGCAGAAACTAGGACAATTTCACGCCCTGTCTTTGTTGTACGTGGAGGAGGTAAGGCTTTTGAAAAATTGAATTTCATTTTTCATTCTTCATCAACTTATTTCTGCTTTCGTTACGAAGCATGTTGGTGCGATGAGCTCGTTTTCTGAAGGCCTTATTACTGAACGCTCGATGAAGTCTCAGATTTCGGAGCTGACGCAAGGCTTTAACTACAGAAATACTATCAAACTTGCCAAGACGTGGCCAGGATTTGAAGCAATTGCTGCGAAAATGGAGAAGGACCAGCACGAATATGCCAATCGAATGGTTGCGATGATAGATAGCTCGAAAGATTCATTTAAAGTTTTGAACCATGGCGATATGTGGATTAATAATTTTCTCTTCAAATACGATGAAAAAAATAAACTCAAGGATGTACTGTTCGTAAGTATTTTAGAAAGACATAAGTTAACAAATAAGTTTTGTGAATCCTTAACGAACACTGTTATTTAAAAAGATATACTACATTACTCTGAAATAATTTCGTTTTAGGTCGACTATCAATTTTCAGTTTATGCTGGCCCTGGAAATGACATCAATCACTTTATGGGTCTCTGTCCAGCAGCAGCGATTTTAGATCATCGTGATTTCATGATAAAAGAATACTACTACAAATCACTCAGAAAAACGCTTAAAAGCGTAGGATACCAGTCTATTCCTTCAGAAGATCTGATTTTGAATGAAATCAATAAGAAAGAGTACTTTGCTCTTGGAATATGCGTCGGTTTACTTCCGATCTTCTCCATGGATAGATCTCTTTCAAATGAGAACACTTACGAAAATCTTAGCGAAGGCAAGGTTGACTCGCAATTAAATCAAAGTGCTCAATCTTCGAGATATCAGGAGGCAGCGAAGTTTTGGCTACGACGAGCTGAGAAAATAAATTTGTTTAATTGAGGTGTGGCATATGATTTGTGCAAAAATATTGTAATGGCTTTTTGGTTAATTTTGTTTGGTGTGAAAGGTTTTAAATTTTTCTCAAATATTTTTATACTTAACTATACCTATTAGTGTTAAAATTTACTAGTTGACGAACTTTTTACAACACGACAATTCACGAAAATATAATAAATAGATAGCTTATTATTGAAAATGAATAAGTAAATCAAAATAAAATAGATAGCAATATTTTCGCTTGTTTAGTAAAGTATCTTCTCATTTCCTTCTGAATTATTTCACACTTTGAGCAGAATTAGAATTTTTAGAATAGAATTAGAATTTTTTTACCTGTGCCCCTGCATTCATACACTCTTTTTAATACGCTTGCAGTTCTGTATTGTTGCAATCAAACTTTATCTCCTTTAATGATTTTCAGTCTGCTATGTAAACTATTTCAATGTTTTTCGATCATGTCAAATACGGCATAATGCCCTTGTTAGCATAAATCGTTATTTGACTCTTCTACGCTTTTCATGAAGCAATCTATCGTTTTACTAAATATCTGGAAGGACGTTAGATTCCGAAGCAGCCCGGGGCGATAATCTACATTTTGGTTGTTAAATAAACTCGTTAGTTTTTACTAATGTTCGAAGAAGAACATTAGTATTAAAATCACTTTGGCCAAAAATTCATATTTCCATATACATATATATATATATATATATATATATATATATATATATATATATATATATATATATATATATATATATATATATATATATATATATATATATATATATATATATATATATATATATATATATCATCAAAAAATGTCAGTGAAAAAATCTCAGGAACGCGCCATCCGATTGAACTGAAATTTTCAGAACACATTGGTGTATATGCGAAATAGTGCCAGGTCTCACAAAAAAATTATAATCTTTAACCCTTTGGCGCCGGCGGCCATTTTAGTGATATTTTTAATATACCTATTATTCCGTACACAAATAATTTTTGCAAAAATAAAGCTGACGAAATAAATTTCGAACGTGTTTTACATGTGAATCGGATAATGTTTTGGAATTTTTTAACCCCATGTGTGCGCTGTGCACTTTTGACCGAGCTATTATCTAGCTAGCAATCATTACGAAATTTTTAGGACATATTGGTATTATTCAATTGTAGATTTGTGTAGCTTTAAATGAGCGTGCTGGCAACTCTGTAGCAAGGGAGGCACTGAAAGTGAAAACCTACAAATCATCGTCTCTCTTGAAAAAATGCCACTTCTTAAAAAAAAAGCCACTCTTATGTAAATCTTGTGCTTTGTTTATATAGACAATAAAAAAATTGACATTGTATAACGGACACGCCTGGTAACCATTGCCCAATTTACCTATATTTTAAGCATCAAAAATTTCTGTTCACGGAAACTCACGATCCGATAATCAAACCTAATCGAAATTCGCAGACTATATTGGTTCTAAATAGGACCAGGTCTGATAGAAGTGATTTTGAAATGCGAGCGATTTTGTGCCAGTGGTGCCATCTTGAAAAATCACTAAAATAGATAACTGCTTTTAGCCCTATAAATTCTGATTCAATCGTTCGATTTTGACGAAATTCATACAATAGCTGGATCTTACTTTAAACCACTTTTGGTAGAAATTTGGTTGAAAAATTCGATTGGAGCTGTGATAATTTTGGTGTCTTAAATTTGAAAAAATAAAAATTTGGAAGAACCATCGAATATCCTAAAAAATGTCCGTTTCTTACAATAAAACCAATCTCTATACAAATTTTATGCTTTATCTACACGTTCAAAGTAAAACTGTGGAAATTTCATGCCGGACAAGAACGGCAACCCTTTCCCAGTTAACCTATATTTTTAGCATCAAAAACTTCTGTTCACGGGAGCTCACGAATCAATAATCAGATACAATTGAAATTTACAGAATGCATTGGACTTAAGTAGGACCAGGTCTGATAGAAGCGATTTTGAATTGTACGCAACTCAGTGCCAGTGGTGCCATCTTGAAAAATTACAAAGAAAAAAAACTGCTTTTTGCCCTATGAAATGTGAATAAGTTACCAGATTTTCATGAAATTGACACAGTAGCTGAACCTTACTTTAAACTCTGTTTGATAGAAATTTGGTTGAAAAATTCGATTGGTGCTGCCAGCTATGGTAATTTTTGTGTCTTTGGTTTTGAAAATTCGCTCAAGAAAATAAGACTTTTTGCCCTATAACTTCCAGTGCAGTCATGAAATCAATACGAATTTCATACAATTAATGGAACCTATTATAAATATTATTCAGGCCGAATTTGGTTTAAAAACCACGATAGGGTTGCCGGCCATTATTGGTTTTGTGTTTGTTTGCAATATCTTTATTAAGCGGTTTTATCGTAGAATTTTCAATAGTAATGACAATATATAGAATTTTGAAATATAGAATTTTCAATGGTAATGACAATAAACAGCAAATATTAAGCTTTCGATTATTTGAAAAAAATCGCTGCAGGTAACCCTAAATTTCTTTGTGCTCCTATAACTTCGAATGTAATATGACAACGTGAAGCAGATGTGATATATTCTTGGCTTTGAGACTGGCGAAAGGTTGCCAGCACGAGTCGGTTGGGCTACTTTTGTATCAATAAATGCTTACACTTAGTATTCATACCGGAAACATTTACAATGAAAATAAATAACCGATGTTACAATCCCCAAAGTTCTGCAAATTTTTCGGATCGCAGCCCCAAACACCAACTTCAGTTACAGTGCTGCAGGCACTGAGCATTTTCTTCATTGATGTTATATGAGATGCTTTGAAATAAGCAACTGATAACGAATATAATTAACCCGTGTTTTGCTCTCATAAACGTTGAAATTCATGCCAGTGGTAATATCTGAAACCTTCTACCATATGAGTTATAATGCATTCTTGAGACCAAAGTAAAACGTGGCATTTGAAACAGCTTGGCCGTAATAAGCAGCTCATGTGGTGGAATATGCACTCAAAACCTGCACGATTCTTCTACTGTTCTTCGAACATTAGTGTTTCTAGCAGTTCAGGTGCGCTAGAGTTTTTTTCTTATTCGTTCCTATATAAGCCATTAGGCCACAGCCATTGACGGCTGAAATTTTTCAAAGATTATTCAAGTAGAAAATGCCTTCTTATACTTTTGAAACTATAACTTTCCACGGACCTACATTAGAGAAAGAAAGGAAAGATTGAATCTTAATTACATAATTAAATCAATAAAAAACTGTAGCGCTCCTGAACCGCTAGAAATACTAATGTTCGATGAACAATAGAAGAATCGTGCAGATTTTGAGTGGATATTTCGCCACACGTGCCTCAACTTATTTCGAGGGCAAAACCCCTTTGATCCTACAAATGTATTTAAGCTTATAGGTGGTTGCATGAATTTCAAGATTTAGGAAAGTCAAACACTACAAAACTTTGAAAGTGGCATCTCCTGTCAGATAAATAAAGAAAATGCTCAGTGCTTGCAACACTTTACCAGCACTGCAACTAAAAGTCTCCCACAATCGCCTCACGTCCAAATCAAAGAAGTCTATTGATCTCGATTTTCTCCGATGATTTCGTCGAAAGTTTAAGGGATAGAAAGATATTTGGGATCTAAAAACGAAAGATGTTTGGGACCGAAAAATCTCTAGAACTTGGACAATTTAAGCATTTGTAACTTATTTTCATTAAATGCTTAACGTAAGCATTTATTGAAACGAACATAGCGAAAAATGTCTTGCGCTGGCAAACCTTCGCTAACATCAAAGCCAAAAATATATCACACCTGCCTCACATTGAAATCAACTTACCCTGCGAATTGTGTTTAGATCCGATGACTGCATTGGAAGTTATAGGGGTACAAAGAAATTAAGGGTTAACAGTCGCATAAGTTTTCAAATTTTCGAAAACTTAATATTTGTTGTTTGTTGTCACCACAAGGTCATTACCGTTTCAACATTTTACGATAAAATCCCTTAGTAAAGATATTGCAAACAAATACAAAACCAACAAAAGCTGGGAACCCTATCATAGTTTTTTAACCAGATTCTTTCTGAATAATACCTATAACAAGCTCCATTCATCGTATGAAATTCGTTTTGATTTCGTGACTGGACTGTAAGTTATAGGACAAAAAGCTTTATTTACCTGAGCGAATTTTCAAAACCCAAGACACCAAAATTACCGTAGCTGGCAGCACCAAACGAATTTTCTAGCTGAATTTCTACCAAACACGGCTTAAAGTAAGGTTCAGCTAGTGCATGAAAATCTGGTAACTGAATCAGGATTCATGAGGCAAAAATAATTTATAATTTTATAATTTTCTTTATAATTTTTCAAGATGGCACGGCACCACTGGCAAAGAGTTGGCCGCATTGCCAGATAGCTTCTATCAGACCTGGTCCTACTTAATACCAATACATTCTGTGACTGATAATTGGGTCGTGAGTTCTCGTGAACAGAAGTTTTTGATGCTTAAAATATAGGAAAACTGGAAGAGGGCTACCGTTCATGTCCGATGTGAAATTTCCAAAGTTTTGCTTTGGTTGTATAAGATTTTATATATTTGGTTGTATAAGATTTAAAGCATAAGATTTCTATACAAGTTGGTTTCCACTGTAAAAGATGAAATTTTCAGGAGAGCTGATGGTTTGAAGGTTTTCACTTTCAATGCTT
>CANBKX010000105.1:0-15455 GCA_947369275.1 Nemotelus nigrinus
AAATTCGTTACGTGTAATAGAACCCCTCTATAAAACGTGAAATTAGACATTGTGTATTCTTATGAAAATAAAAGTTCACAGTCCTTCACACAATAAGCAACCATATCAATATTTATCAGTAAAATAATAACATTCCCAGACCAA
Source organism: Nemotelus nigrinus (assembly GCA_947369275.1). Lineage (NCBI taxonomy): Eukaryota > Metazoa > Arthropoda > Insecta > Diptera > Stratiomyidae > Nemotelus > Nemotelus nigrinus. The sequence goes on from CANBKX010000105.1 coordinate 145, forward strand.
GAAATATAATATTGTTGAAAGTGGCCAAACTTCGAAGAATTGAAAAGGTTTAAAAATCTGATACCTTGTGTTTATTTGAACGATTATGCTATCAATTATTTCGACATAAGCACTTGTAAAGAATGGTACAACATTTTCATTGTTGTCAATTATGCACCTTGCTGTTTTACGACGCTGTCGCTGTTACGACCATAATTCGTTCCTGATTTCCATGAAACTGTTTCTTAAAGATTGTATAAGATCTGAATATGATACATTATATTACTTTGTTAGGACTGAAATATATCGAATAGTATGTATTTTTTTTTTATTTTGTGTATTTTTTTTTTAGAAAAAAACATTAAACGGAAAAATAAACTAAGAATCTTTAAGTAAAATAAAAAGCCCACCCTCACTATTAACGATTGCTCCGTCTCAATTAGCACTATCATTTTCAGTTATATATTCCACGAGCTATTTTAATTGCTAATTATTATAGAAAAAATTTTAAAAATAACCTACCATTAAAAGTCCAACGTTTTGGAGCTAATTTCGGAAGCATTTTTTGACGAATATATACAAAGCAAATAAACTCATTGTCTTTATTGAAAAACTAGTAATAGATTCGGAAAATATCGACATTCGCGTATACTATTGAACGATTTAGATAAAATCAAATCAAAAAAGAAATGAATAAATATTGCGTTTTTATACATTTTTTTTATACATGCCTGCAATCCAGATATTTTGGCAAATATTACAGAGGCTCCTCAAGGCTTTAAATTTTCGGACATATGCAAAACAAGGTTTAATGAACGGGACGGAAACGGGAATTTGATGTTCCGGAAGAAACACTTGCTTGGTTCAAGTGAGCTGGCAATTATCGGTTACGCACTGTCAAAAGATTTATTGTCTTTAGGTGATCTACCCCTATTGCAAGAATACACATTTTCATTATGACTATGTAATGCTTCTTCTTGACATCCTAAATGACACACAATGTTTATTAGAATCTTCATTGTTTCTCAATTTCTCCTAACTGTGAGCAATGTCACTGAATATTTATATTGACTACTCAGCAATTCTTCAAATCACCGGAATCAAACTTGGAAAGTAAAAGCACTGAATTGATGTGATCAATGCTATTTCTACCATGCCTGCTCACAGTTTAAACATTATTTAAATTACAAAATTCGATATTTCGCCATATGTCTGAAACGCTTGAAAATAGCACACATGACCAGCAAAACTATTTTTGTCTAATACAACAGCCGATAATCCGTTCCGAGTTTTTCATTTATTAATTTTGCGATCAAACTGTTGAGTAGGTATATGTCTTTATAATAGAGACAATTTTCAAATTCGGTTTTGATCGGTCCTGGTTGATGATGTTATTTTTTTCAGTAAATTACCGAGATCCAATGAAATAAAATTTAAATAAGTTGACGAATTTTAAAATTTTGACCCACAGAACAAGTGAATACATTCACCTATTTCAACCTTTCAATATTTCAAATATCAATTAAATGTATCATACCATTTTACACAGTAATTTGACACATTCAATTCTACATAATTCTAGTCTACAACTTCACCTATTACTACCAAATCCTATAAGCTATAAGTGACTAAAAGCATTCGCCAATTGAAAACACCTTTATAAAAGTCTCTATACAAAATTGAACATACAAAAAAATAATGTCATAACATAAATCATAAATAAAACACATAAAATAACGACTTATTGAATCCAAAGCCTCTGGCAATGCTTGTCACATATCGTAATTCAAATTCGCTCACAGCAAGTATTCTTCATTCACAAAAAATCTGTACAAGCAAAGTAAAATGCTAGCAATAACAATTTACCCTGCTGCTAGTGAGGGGAACGCAGGAATATGCTCCTCCGCTCTGAGTCTCTCTCTTGAGAAGATAATTTCCCCTAGGAAGCAACATTTTCATTGCTTCCAAACAGATCGTATGAACACATTTTTTTTAATGACGTCACAGTCTAGTCTATATGGGATCAAACAAACGGTCGTAGAAGCAAATTTTGAGTTGCTTCCAAGCCGTTGTTGTGCTTTCATTATTTTCATTCTGTGGCGTTACCAGATCAACTGTGTGAGATGCTCACAATTTGATTTGAAAAATTTTTTTTCTTTGATAAATGTTTATACGCGATTATTTCACGATTTCGAAAAAAAACAATTTCAAATTTATGTCAGCCAAATGTTAGGGAAGCAATGCTTCCCTTGCTTTCATTCCACGCCACTGATATATATATATATATATATATATATATATATATATATATATATATATATATATATATATATATATATATATATATATATATATATATATATATATATATATATATATATATATCTATATTCAGTGACTATTTCTCAGGAACGCGCCATCCGATTGAGCTCAAAATTTTAGGACACATTGATGTATATGCAGAGAAGTTTCACTAAATGTCAATTAGCTTTAACCCTTTGGCGCCGGCGGCCATTTTAGTTGCCATTTAGCTTGAAGCAGAGTTGCTACGTTTTTGGCTGTAGTGCTAACACAGGATTGCTAGTGCTAACATAGGATTGCTAGCATCATATATTTTCGTAAAAATTGCACCAACAGATGCTTCCATTTTGTTTTCACATGCAAAGCATTTAGAATACAATAAGCAACCAATAACAAATTTTTCGAGTTTCAAAGAATTTTTGGATGGCAACTCCAGACAAAGTTTTATTACTGAAAGTTTCGATGATGTAAAATAAGATATAGATAAAAGAAATAGATATAAAACAAAATTCAAATGATACGTTGGTTTTACTACGAGCTTTTTATGGTAGACTTATTGTTGCTGCTTTGGAAAAATGTTGCCAGCACTGAAAATTTTCATTTGGACCTTTGTAGTATAAGAGATGCTATCAGAAAATAATTTTAGTATATTACTTTTTTTATTGCATTATTACTACAAAGAAGTATTTGACTTTTTTGCATATTTTTAAGTCACTCAAAGGTAATTTCTTCGAACATTTATTTCTTGCGGTTCTGATGATCACAAGATCACAAATGAATAACCTTTGTGAATAATTGATATCGTTGTATATAAGTCCAAGATGTAAAAATCTATCACAACTAACGCAAATAAAAATTAATGATTTCCCACTGCAAGTGGTCACATCAGCCAGGTATGCACTAAGAGCTGATGTCTGATGAGAATAAGTGCATACTTTTGAAACCACTTAGTTAAAAAAAAACTTTCAATTTTTATCATCCCACAAAAACAATTCCGTTTTACTAAAGTTAGGTTAAGAATGTACACATAGACCTTAAATAAAATTGGTTTCAATTTGAATTCAATAAGAAGGCTGCTGAGCCAATGAAAGCTGACTCATTCGTTGAATCCAAAGCAGTGAACTATGAAAATCGAACTTCAACTATTAGATATCCATTCCCTCAGTGCTCAAATATGCGATCTGAGTCTCAACAAATTGATGCACTTACCAAGCAACAATGTCGCAATCTTACCCAGAAATTTAGCTTATAACACAACAAGTCTCTTAATCACGCATTTCTAGAGAATCACCTAAAACGTCTTGAATACTTTTCATTCAAGAACGCAACGCCATTTCCTCTATAACGAGTATCTTAATGACTCTAAACAAATAGACACAATGGACAACGTGAACTTTTTCCAGCTTTAGGCACTTTGCTGTTACCTTTGGAATAAAGAATAATGAATTTGAAACATTTCAAATTGTTGTTGATACTAAAACTAAATCCTAGCGCATCAAAACCGCTAGAAACACTAAGAACAGTAGAGGATTTGTACAGATTTTGAGTGTGTATATTACCACTACTTACTTTTCCTACTTAAAACTAATACACCCTAAGTAATAATAGAATCTAAGCATATTTGAATTTCGGTGACTTCATCGAAATTTACGGCGATAGAAAGGTGTTTGGGGTTGTCTTCTGAAAAATGTGCAGATCTCAGAAAGTTTAAGCATTGTTTACTTATTTTCATTGCAAATGTTTGTGATCAAAATACTTAATGCAAGCATTTATTGGAACGAAAATAACAAAACGGCCTAGTGCTGGCAGCCCTTTGCTAGCACCGTAGCAAGAAATAAGTCACATCTCCCTTACGTCAAAGTCAGCCTGCTGTGCGAATTTCGTATTGACGCAATGACTGCATTGGAAGTTATAGGGATGCAAAGAAATTTCGGGTTTCCATTCGTAAAAGTTTTCAAATTTTCTAGATCTTAACATTTGGTGTTTATTTTCATTACAAGATCATTACGATTTGAAAGTTATATGATAAAATCGGTTACTAAAGGTATGCCAAAAAATACAAAAACGACCAAAGTTAGCAACCCTGTCATTGTTTTGTAATCAAATTTCTACTAAATATTGCCTAGAATAAGTTTTCTTTCCCGTTTGAATTTCGTTATGATTCAATGACTTTACTGGGAGCTTTAGGGTAAAGATCTCTATTTTCCTCAGGAATTTTTCAAATTCAAGACACCAAAATTACCATAGCTGGCAGCTCCAATTGACTTTTTCAACCAACTTTTGTATCAAACGTGGTTTGAAGTAAGATTCACCTACTGTGCGAATTTCGTCAAAAACGAATGACTGAACCAGAATTTATAGAGCCAAAAGCAGTTATTTTTCTTTGTGATTTTTAAAAATGGCACCACTGGCACAAAATTGCTCTCATGTAAAAATTACCTCTATCAGACCTGGTCCTTTAAAGACCAATACATTATGTAAATTTCCATTAATTCTAATTGTTAGATCGTGAGTTTCCGTGAACAGAAGTTTTTGATGCTAAAAATATAGGTTAATTGGGAAAGGGTTAATAGGCGTGCCCGTTGTAAAAATTCAAACTTTTTACTTTGGCTGTGTAGACAAGGCATTAGATTTATATATGAGTGGCTTTTTTTCCAAGAAAGGACATTTTTTCCGGAGAGACGATTATTTGTAGGTTTTCAATCTAGCGCCTGCCCTAGCTACAAGGTTACCAACATGCCCATCAAAAGCTACACAAGTTAACAAATTAATAATACCAATACGTTCTGAAAGTTTCATAATGATTTAATATCTTTGTCAAAAGTTATCGCAATTTAAATTTTTGAAAATTACCCGTTCTCATTTTAGGCACCTAGTGCAAACAGGTGGTTTAAAAGTTCCAAAACACTATCTGATTTACATTTAAAACACGTTCGGAATTCATTATGCTTCCTTAAATTTTGCAAAAATTATTTGTGAACGGAATATAAGGTATGTTAAAAATATCACTTTAATGGCCGCCGGCGCCGCAGGATTTCTCAGCCTCCGAGTTTTTCATTTATTAATTTTGCGATCAAACTGTTGAGTAGGTATATGTCTTTATTATAGAGACAATTTTCAAATTCAGTTTTAATCGGTCCTGGTTGATGATGTTATTTTTTTCAGTATATTACCGAGATCCAATGAAATAAAATTTAAATAAGTTGACGAATTTTAAAATTTTGACCCACAGAACAAGTGAATACATTCACCTATTTCAACCTTTCAATATTTCAAATATCAATTAAATGTATCATACCATTTTACACAGTAATTTGACACATTCAATTCTACATAATTCTAGTCTACAACTTCACCTATTACTACCAAATCCTATAAGCTATAAGTGACTAAAAGCCTTCGCCAATTGAAAACACCTTTATAAAAGTCTCTATACAAAATTGAACATACAAAAAAATAATGTCATAACATAAATCATAAATAAAACACATAAAATAACGACTTATTGAATCCATAGCCTCTGGCAATGCTTGTCACATATCGTAATTCAAATTCGCTCACAGCAAGTATTCTTCATTCACAAAAAATCTGTACAAGCAAAGTAAAATGCTAGCAATAACAATTTACCCTGCTGCTAGTGAGGGGAACGCAGGAATATGTTCCTCCGCTCTGAGTCTCTCTCTTGAGAAGATAATTTCCCCTAGGAAGCAACATTTTCATTGCTTCCAAACAGATCGTATGAACACATTTTTTTTAATGACGTCACAGTCTAGTCTATATGGGATCAAACAAACGGTCGTAGAAGCAATTTTTGAGTTGCTTCCAAGCCGTTGTTGTGCTTCCATTATTTTCATTCTGTGGCGTTACCAGATCAACTGTGTGAGATGCTCACAATTTGATTTGAAAAATTTTTTTTCTTTGATAAATGTTTATACGCGATTATTTCACGATTTCGAAAAAAAACAATTTCAAATTTATGTCAGCCAAATGTTAGGGAAGCAATGCTTCCCTTGCTTTCATTCCACGTCACTGATATATATATATATATATATATATATATATATATATATATATATATATATATATATATATATCTATATTCAGTGACTATTTCTCAGGAACGCGCCATCCGATTGAGCTCAAAATTTAAGGACACATTGATGTATATGCAGAGAAGTTTCACTAAATGTCAATTAGCTTTAACCCTTTGGCGCCGGCGGCCATTTTAGTTGCCATTTAGCTTGAAGCAGAGTTGCTACGTTTTTGGCTGTAGTGCTAACACAGGATTGCTAGTGCTAACATAGGATTGCTAGCATCATATATTTTCGTAAAAATTGCACCAACAGATGCTTCCATTTTGTTTTCACATGCAAAGCATTTAGAATACAATAAGCAACGAATAACAAATTTTTCGAGTTTCAAAGAATTTTTGGATGGCAACTCCAGACAAAGTTTTATTACTGAAAGTTTCGATGATGTAAAATAAGGTATAGATAAAAGAAATAGATATAAAACAAAATTCAAATGATACGTTGGTTTTACTACGAGCTTTTTATGGTAGACTTATTGTTGCTGCTTTGGAAAAATGTTGCCAGCACTGAAAATTTTCATTTGGACCTTTGTAGTATAAGAGATGCTATCAGAAAATAATTTTAGTATATTACTTTTTTTATTGCATTATTACTACAAAGAAGTATTTGACTTTTTTGCATATTTTTAAGTCACTCAAAGGTAATTTCTTCGAACATTTATTTCTTGCGGTTCTGATGATCACAAGATCACAAATGAATAACCTTTGTGAATAATTGATATCGTTGTATATAAGTCCAAGATGTAAAAATCTATCACAACTAACGCAAATAAAAAAACTCTAGCGCACCTGAACCGCTAGAAACACTAATGTTCGAAGAACAGTAGAAGAATCGTGCAGGTTTTGAGTGCATATTCCACCACATGTGCTGCTTATTACGGCCAAACTGTTTCAAATGCCACGTTTTACTTTCGTCTTAAGAATGCATTATAACTCATATGGTGCAAGGTTTCAGATATTACCACTGGCATGAATTTCAACGTTTATGAGAGCAAAACACGGGTTAATTATATTCGTTATCAGTTGCTTATTTCACATAATTTTGAAAGCAGCATCTCATATAACATCAATGAAGAAAATGCTCAGTGCCTGCAGCACTGTAACTGAAGTTGGTGTTTGGGGCTGCGATCCGAAAAATTTGCAGAACTTTGCGAATTGTAACATCGGTTATTTATTTTCATTGTAAATGTTTCCGGTATGTATACTAACTGTAAGCATTTATTGATACAAAAGTAGCACAACCGACTCGTGCTGGCAACCTTTCGCCAGTATCAAATCCAAGAATATATCAAATCTGCTTCACGTTGTTTAATTACATTCGAAGTTATAGGAGTATAAAGAAATTTAGGGTTACCTGCAGCGAGTTTTTTCAAATGATCGAAAGCTTAATATTTGCTGTTTATTGTCACTACAATATCATTACCATTTGAAAATTCTACGATAAAACCGCTTAATAAAGATATTGCAATTAAACACAAAACCAACAATAGCTGGCAACCCTATCGTGTCTTTTCAACCAAATTTGGCCTGAATAATGTTTATGACAGGTTTCATTAATTGTATGAAATTCGTATTGATTTCATGACTGCACTGGAAGTTATAGTACAAAAAGTTTTATTTTCCTGAGCGAATTTTCAAAACCAAAGACACAAAAATTACCATAGCAGGTAGCACCAATCAAATTTTTCAACCAAATTTCCACCAAACAGAGATTAGAGTTAGGTTTAGCTTCTGTGTCAATTTCATGAAAATCTGGTAACTTATTCACATTTCATAGGGCAAAAAGCAGTTTTTTTTCTTTGTAATTTTTCAAGATGGCACCACTGGCACAGAGTTGCCCACAATTCAAAATCGCTTCTATCAAATCTGGTCTTACTTAAGTCCAATGCATTCTGTAAATTTTAGCTGTATCTGATTATTGGTTCGTGAGTTTCCGTGAACAGAAGTTTTTGATGCTAAAAATATAGGTTAACTGGGAGAGGGTTACCGTTCTTGTCCGACATGAAATTTCCAAAGTTTTATTTTGAACGTGTAGATAAAACATAAGATTTATATACAGATTGGTTTTATTGTAAGAAACGGACATTTTTTTGAATATTCGATGGTTTGAATGTTTTTACTTCCAAATTTTTTTTTTCAAAATGAAGACACCAAAATTATCATAGCTGGCAGCTCCAATCGAATTTTTCGACCAAATTTCTACCAAACGTGGCTTAAAGTAAGGTCCAGCAATTGTGTAAGTTTCGTCAAAATCGAACGATTCAATCAGAATTTATAGGGCTAAAAACAGTTATCTTTTTTAGTGGTTTTTCAAGATGGCACCACTGGCACAGAATTGCCCGCATTTCAAAATCACTTCTATCAGACCTGGTCCTATTTAAGGTCAATACATGCTGTGAATTTCAAATAATTCTGCCCATCGGATCGTGAGTTTCCGTGAACAGAAGTTTTTGATGCTAAAAATATAGGTAAATTGGGCAAGGGTTGCCAGGCGTGCCCGTTATACCATATCTTTTTTTTTTTTTTGGTTATGTAAACAAAGCACAAGATTTACATATGAAAGGCTTATTTTTGAAGAAACTGCATTTTTTCAAGAGAGACGATGATTTGGAGGTTTTCACTTTCAGTGCCTGCCCTAGCTACAGGGTTGCCAGCACGCTCATTAAAAGCCACATTAATCTACAACTAAATAATATCAATATGTCCTGAAAATTTCGTAATGATTGAATAGCTCTGTCAAAAGTTATCGAAATTTAAAAATTTTCAAATTTTCCCGTCCTCTTTTTAGGCACCCAGCGCACACATAGGGTTAAAATATTCCAAAGCATTATCCGATTCATATGTAAAACACGTTAGAAATTTATTTTATTAACTTTATTTTTGCGAAAATCATTTGTGCACGAAATAATAGGTATATTAAAAATATCACTTAAATGCCCGCCGGCGCGAAAAGGTTTACAATAACTGACATTTAAAGAGACCTGGACCTATTCTGCATATACACCAATGTATCCTGAAAGTTTCAGCTCAATCGAATGGCGCGTTCCCGAGATTATCTCACTGAAATTTTTTGTACATATATATATATATATATAAAGAAATATGAATTTTTGGCCGAATCGATTTTAATACTAATGTTCTTCGAACATTAGTAATAATGATTTCCCACTGCAAGTGGTCACATCAGCCAGGTATGCACTAAGAGCTGATGTCTGATGAGAATAAGTGCATACTTTTGAAACCACTTAGTTAAAAAAAAACTTTCAATTTTTATCATCCCACAAAAACAATTCCGTTTTACTAAAGTTAGGTTAAGAATGTACACATAGACCTTAAATAAAATTGGTTTCAATTTGAATTCAATAAAAAGGCTGCTGAGCCAATGAAAGCTGACTCATTCGTTGAATCCAAAGCAGTGAACTATGAAAATCGAACTTCAACTATTAGATATCCATTCCCTCAGTGCTCAAATATGCGATCTGAGTCTCAACAAATTGATGCACTTACCAAGCAACAATGTCGCAATCTTACCCAGAAATTTAGCTTATAACACAACAAGTCTCTTAATCACGCATTTCTAGAGAATCACCTAAAACGTCTTGAATACTTTTCATTCAAGAACGCAACGCCATTTCCTCTATAACGAGTATCTTAATGACTCTAAACAAATAGACACAATGGACAACGTGAACTTTTTCCAGCTTTAGGCACTTTGCTGTTACCTTTGGAATAAAGAATAATGAATTTGAAACATTTCAAATTGTTGTTGATATTAAAACTAAATCCTAGCGCATCAAAACCACTAGAAACACTAAGAACAGTAGAGGATTTGTACAGATTTTGAGTGTGTATTTTACCACTACTTACTTTTCCTACTTAAAACTAATACACCCTAAGTAATAATAGAATCTAAGCATATTTAAATTTCGGTGACTTCATCGAAATTTACGGCGATAGAAAGGTGTTTGGGGTTGTCTTCTGAAAAATGTGCAGATCTCAGAAAGTTTAAGCATTGTTTACTTATTTTCATTGCAAATGTTTGTGATCAAAATACTTAATGCAAGCATTTATTGGAACGAAAATAACAAAACGGCCTAGTGCTGGCAGCCCTTTGCTAGCACCGTAGCAAGAAATAAGTCACATCTCCCTTACGTCAAAGTCAGCCTGCTGTGCGAATTTCGTATTGACGCAATGACTGCATTGGAAGTTATAGGGATGCAAAGAAATTTCGGGTTTCCATTCGTAAAAGTTTTCAAATTTTCTAGATCTTAACATTTGGTGTTTATTTTCATTACAAGATCATTACGATTTGAAAGTTATATGATAAAATCGGTTACTAAAGGTATGCCAAAAAATACAAAAACGACCAAAGTTAGCAACCCTGTCATTGTTTTGTAATCAAATTTCTACTAAATATTGCCAAAATAAGTTTTATTTCCCGTTTGAATTTCGTTATGATTCAATGACTTTACTGGGAGCTTTAGGGTAAAGATCTCTATTTTCCTCAGGAATTTTTCAAATTCAAGACACCAAAATTACCATAGCTGGCAGCTCCAACTGACTTTTTCAACCAACTTTTGTATCAAACGTGGTTTGAAGTAAGATTCACCTACTGTGCGAATTTCGTCAAAAACGAATGACTGAACCAGAGTTTATAGAGCCAAAAGCAGTTATTTTTCTTTGTGATTTTTAAAAATGGCACCACTGGCACAAAATTGCTCTCATGTAAAAATTACCTCTATCAGACCTGGTCCTTTAAAGACCAATACATTATGTAAATTTCCATTAATTCTAATTGTTAGATCGTGAGTTTCCGTGAACAGAAGTTTTTGATGCTAAAAATATAGGTTAATTGGGAAAGGGTTAATAGACGTGCCCGTTGTAAAAATTCAAACTTTTTACTTTGGCTGTGTAGACAAGGCATTAGATTTATATATGAGTGGCTTTTTTTCCAAGAAAGGACATTTTTTCCGGAGAGACGATTATTTGTAGGTTTTCAATCTAGCGCCTGCCCTAGCTACAAGGTTACCAACATGCCCATCAAAAGCTACACAAGTTAACAAATTAATAATACCAATACGTTCTGAAAGTTTCATAATGATTTAATATCTTTGTCAAAAGTTATCGCAATTTAAATTTTTGAAAATTACCCGTTCTCATTTTAGGCACCTAGTGCAAACAGGTGGTTTAAAAGTTCCAAAACACTATCTGATTTACATTTAAAACACGTTCGGAATTCATTATGCTTCCTTAAATTTTGCAAAAATTATTTGTGAACGGAATATAAGGTATGTTAAAAATATCACTTTAATGGCCGCCGGCGCCGCAGGGTTTCTCAGCCTCCGAGTTTTTCATTTATTAATTTTGCGATCAAACTGTTGAGTAGGTATATGTCTTTATTATAGAGACAATTTTCAAATTCAGTTTTGATCGGTCCTGGTTGATGATGTTATTTTTTTCAGTAAATTGCCGAGATCCAATGAAATAAAATTTAAATAAGTTGACGAATTTTAAAATTTTGACCCACAGAACAAGTGAATACATTCACCTATTTCAACCTTTCAATATTTCAAATATCAATTAAATGTATCATACCATTTTACACAGTAATTTGACACATTCAATTCTACATAATTCTAGTCTACAACTTCACCTATTACTACCAAATCCTATAAGCTATAAGTGACTAAAAGCCTTCGCCAATTGAAAACACCTTTATAAAAGTCTCTATACAAAATTGAACATACAAAAAAATAATGTCATAACATAAATCATATATAAAACACATAAAATAACGACTTATTGAATCCATAGCCTCTGGCAATGCTTGTCACATATCGTAATTCAAATTCGCTCACAGCAAGTATTCTTCATTCACAAAAAATCTGTACAAGCAAAGTAAAATGCTAGCAATAACAATTTACCCTGCTGCTAGTGAGGCGAACGCAGGAATATGTTCCTCCGCTCTGAGTCTCTCTCTTGAGAAGATAATTTCCCCTAGGAAGCAACATTTTCATTGCTTCCAAACAGATCGTATGAACACATTTTTTTTAATGACGTCACAGTCTAGTCTATATGGGATCAAACAAACGGTCGTAGAAGCAATTTTTGAGTTGCTTCCAAGCCGTTGTTGTGCTTTCATTATTTTCATTCTGTGGCGTTACCAGATCAACTGTGTGAGATGCTCACAATTTGATTTGAAAAATTTTTTTTCTTTGATAAATGTTTATACGCGATTATTTCACGATTTCGAAAAAAAACAATTTCAAATTTATGTCAGCCAAATGTTAGGGAAGCAATGCTTCCCTTGCTTTCATTCCACGCCACTGATATATATATATATATATATATATATATATATATATATATATATATATATATATATATATATATATATATATATATATATATATATATATATATATATATATATATATATATATATATATATATCTATATTCAGTGACTATTTCTCAGGAACGCGCCATCCGATTGAGCTCAAAATTTTAGGACACATTGATGTATATGCAGAGAAGTTTCACTAAATGTCAATTAGCTTTAACCCTTTGGCGCCAGCGGCCATTTTAGTTGCCATTTAGCTTGAAGCAGAGTTGCTACGTTTTTGGCTGTAGTGCTAACACAGGATTGCTAGTGCCAACATAGGATTGCTAGCATCATATATTTTCGTAAAAATTGCACCAACAGATGCTTCCATTTTGTTTTCACATGCAAAGCATTTAGAATACAATAAGCAACCAATAACAAATTTTTCGAGTTTCAAAGAATTTTTGGATGTCAACTCCAGACAAAGTTTTATTACTGAAAGTTTCGATGATGTAAAATAAGATATAGATAAAAGAAATACATATAAAACAAAATTCAAATGATACGTTGGTTTTACTACGAGCTTTTTATGGTAGACTTATTGTTGCTGCTTTGGAAAAATGTTGCCAGCACTGAAAATTTTCATTTGGACCTTTGTAGTATAAAAGATGCTATCAGAAAATAATTTTAGTATATTACTTTTTTTATTGCATTATTACTACAAAGAAGTATTTGACTTTTTTGCATATTTTTAAGTCACTCAAAGGTAATTTCTTCGAACATTTATTTCTTGCGGTTCTGATGATCACAAGATCACAAATGATTAACCTTTATGAATAATTGATATCGTTGTATATAAGTCCAAGATGTAAAAATCTATCACAACTAACGCAAATAAAAATTAATGATTTCCCACTGCAAGTGGTCACATCAGCCAGGTATGCACTAAGAGCTGATGTCTGATGAGAATAAGTGCATACTTTTGAAACCACTTAGTTAAAAAAAACTTTCAATTTTTATCATCCCACAAAAACAATTCCGTTTTACTAAAGTTAGGTTAAGAATGTACACATAGACCTTAAATAAAATTGGTTTCAATTTGAATTCAATAAGAAGGCTGCTGAGCCAATGAAAGCTGACTCATTCGTTGAATCCAAAGCAGTGAACTATGAAAATCGAACTTCAACTATTAGATATCCATTCCCTCAGTGCTCAAATATGCGATCTGAGTCTCAACAAATTGATGCACTTACCAAGCAACAATGTCGCAATCTTACCCAGAAATTTAGCTTATAACACAACAAGTCTCTTAATCACGCATTTCTAGAGAATCACCTAAAACGTCTTGAATACTTTTCATTCAAGAACGCAACGCCATTTCCTCTATAACGAGTATCTTAATGACTCTAAACAAATAGACACAATGGACAACGTGAACTTTTTCCAGCTTTAGGCACTTTGCTGTTACCTTTGGAATAAAGAATAATGAATTTGAAACATTTCAAATTGTTGTTGATATTAAAACTAAATCCTAGCGCATCAAAACCACTAGAAACACTAAGAACAGTAGAGGATTTGTACAGATTTTGAGTGTGTATTTTACCACTACTTACTTTTCCTACTTAAAACTAATACACCCTAAGTAATAATAGAATCTAAGCATATTTAAATTTCGGTGACTTCATCGAAATTTACGGCGATAGAAAGGTGTTTGGGGTTGTCTTCTGAAAAATGTGCAGATCTCAGAAAGTTTAAGCATTGTTTACTTATTTTCATTGCAAATGTTTGTGATCAAAATACTTAATGCAAGCATTTATTGGAACGAAAATAACAAAACGGCCTAGTGCTGGCAGCCCTTTGCTAGCACCGTAGCAAGAAATAAGTCACATCTCCCTTACGTCAAAGTCAGCCTGCTGTGCGAATTTCGTATTGACGCAATGACTGCATTGGAAGTTATAGGGATGCAAAGAAATTTCGGGTTTCCATTCGTAAAAGTTTTCAAATTTTCTAGATCTTAACATTTGGTGTTTATTTTCATCACAAGATCATTACGATTTGAAAGTTATATGATAAAATCGGTTACTAAAGGCATGCCAAAAAATACAAAAACGACCAAAGTTAGCAACCCTGTCATTGTTTTGTAATCAAATTTCTACTAAATATTGCCTAGAATAAGTTTTATTTCCCGTTTGAATTTCGTTATGATTCAATGACTTTACTGGGAGCTATAGGGTAAAGATCTCTATTTTCCTCAGGAATTTTTCAAATTCAAGACACCAAAATTACCATAGCTGGCAGCTCCAACTGACTTTTTCATCCAACTTTTGTATCAAACGTGGTTTGAAGTAAGATTCACCTACTGTGCGAATTTCGTCAAAATCGAATGACTGAACCAGAATTTATAGAGCCAAAAGCAGTTATTTTTCTTCGTGATTTTTAAAAATGGCACCACTGGCACAAAATTGCTCTCATGTAAAAATTACCTCTATCAGACCTGGTCCTTTTAAGACCAATACATTATGTAAATTTCCATTAATTCTAATTGTTAGATCGTGAGTTTCCGTGAACAGAAGTTTTTGATGCTAAAAATATAGGTTAATTGGGAAAGGGTTAATAG
>CANBKX010000106.1:0-19296 GCA_947369275.1 Nemotelus nigrinus
GGCGATGATTTCCCAAAACATCCCTCAAGCTATTTTCAAACCTGGCAGTACTTTTTCGAACATATGTTGCCGATCTTACTTTGACAGTTAAAGATGGCCACCAGATTTTCATCAACAAATCGTGCATTCGGGCGTTTGTTGCACGTTTTGGAATCTAAAGTCGTGCCGAAAAAGTTTGTCGGTAAGTGAGATCATAGGAAATCGTTCGGTGTATCCTATAAAATGAAGTGTGTTGTGAAAAAGTGTATATCAGCGTGGGAACAGGGAGCTGAAAACGTTGGCTTCCACAGGTAAGTTTTAATTTTATGAATTCTCTGGCCATGGACAATAAAGGACAATAAAATTATCGAGTGTAAATGTAAAAAAGTTAAAATTCAGTATGTTGCACGTTCTGTGATGTTAGTTTTTACATAATTCGTGTTCTGGTGCTCGCGAAATCGGCTACAGAAGCTGATGTGTCCGTTCGCCTTACTAGTTTAATGTGATAGATTTAGTTAAAGTTTAGACAAAGTTTTTCGGGGAAATGTAAAGAAATGTCTTTAATTTATAAGAATTGTGCGTTCCGATTTCAAGTTTTATTAGAAGTCGGCCAAAAAACAACATTTTTAGTTATAAATTCGTGTTTGATGATATCAAAGTCTTGTCAAGTGATGTTCTAATGGTACTCGCTGCGTTTGAATATAGTGATTTTGCGTTTATAACGTAAAATAGTGCTTTCCCTTTTGTTTTGTAGTATTCCGCATGAAAAAATAATAGATATTAATTTAGTTATGTTAATAATTAGCTGAAAATATATTTGCGGCATGATATGGAAACATATCATGTTCGAAAATATTCAGTGACGTCGCGAGCTAGAAATCTGATCGATTCGAAAACAGATTTAGCATTTGAAAACGGAGCGGGAATTTAAAATTAATAGTATTTAGTTTTAATATTGATCAATATGAACGTGAAATTAATAATTTTTAACAATTGCAGGTTCCAAACGAAAGACGTAGCAAAATGAACGTTCGATAGAAGTACACAAAGAAATTGAGAATTCGGATCTCGAATCACAGAAAAGTCAGGATTGGATTCAACCTCAGTTTTGGTCATTACAGAAAATAGATGCAGCAAAACGATTGGAAAACATGAAAAAGCTTATAGAAAAGTAGGAAGAAAACATGAAAAAGCTGAAAGAATAGCGAATGAAGGTGTCGTTAAAGAATTTAGTTAAAGGAAGAGGCAGGAACACTATTGACTCAGTAGAAAATGATGACGGAGTTGACGATCTGACATTGGGTGACGGAAACAATGAATCGGCTCAAGAAGATTGTTCAGAAAATGAATAGTGTTCGTACAAAAATGTCAAGGTATGTCATTTAATATTATTATACAGAGAGCCAGAGTAGAAATACTTCTATTTCAGATACTATTTTGTAGTCGAACTCATTCACAGCTCGCTCAAATCGCACGTGACATAAAACGTACTGATTATGCATCGGAAATTCGATGCGTATCTCTTGCATCCCGGCAAAATCTTTGTATAAATGCAACCGTTAAACAACTGCGACCGGCCGCAATGATAAATGAACGGTTTTTGGATCTGCAAAAATCCTACTCAACAACACCAGCCTCGAAGACGATGGAAGAGCAAGGAAAAGGTCTCGTACAAACAGCCAAGCATGCTGCCCTTACAAATCCCGAGCTATTGAAGAATTACGTGAGAGCTCACTTGTAGAAATAGCCGATATCGAAGATTTAGTTCAAGCTGGCGAAAAACTAAAAGCATGTCCTTACTATTCAATCCGAGCGGCTATAAAAGATGCTCAGATCGCTCTATTGCTTTACCAAATGAAATCAGTTTAGCGCAACTTCAGCTAGCCTAAAAACAACTTGTTAGCTACAAAACAAAATATTGCTCTCGATTCAAAACGAAGAATCTCCTGAAAATTAATCAACTGATATTGGTAATAAAACGACTAGAGAAGCTTCTTCAACCACCTGAAGGAATTTTTAGCGAGACGACATCTAGGGTCCTGCGAACCTATGAACTTATGTCCGAGGGTGAATTCTTCAACATCGATCTCTTTCAAATTCTCGACTTTTGCGAACTGACTCGTGTTGTCCAGAAAGTCAACGGAACTGCGCAACGTCAGAAGCAGCGTAAACCGGTTGTGGAGAAAGAAAACAATACTAAAGCCGTCTCTGGAGTGCTGAAGAAACTTGAGGAAGAACACTTGCTGAAAAGATTGTCGAAGAAGGAAACAAATCGAATCGCAGGATGATTCTAAAACAGGGGAGAAGGAATCTTTTGAAAAAGAAACCATATCGATAACTTTGCTGGCTTTTCTGGAATGTATGACGGAATGCTGTGACGATGGGCAAGTCCTGATGTAGTTCAGTTCTGAACCTAAGAAGACTATGGTGAAATTTTTATTATTAAACCCGCATGAATTCGCAAAGCATGAATTCGGGGACTTTTCTGAGTTGTTTCGAGCGAAATTTCCATACAAGTTTGGGGAAAAGCGGCCTAGTTTCGAAGATACGGCAAAAGTAGCTGAAATCGGCCAATTTTGGGTTAGAGTGGTTTCGGACATAACGGACCAAGACCTATTGCCGTGATACAAACATTTCGGTTTTGTAGGGGAGTAAGGGGTTTTTTGGCCATAGTTTGGCAAAAACTGCCGTTACCACGGTTTCGATGATTGAAAGTGGTCGGAGAGTACAGTAGTGATATTTTAAAAACGAAAAAATGTTTGATAGGGAAAATTGGGCAAAACCGTCCTATTTTCCAAACATTTTTTTTTGTCTAGCATGAATTCGGGGGCTTTTCTGAGTTGTTTCGAGCGAAATTTCCATACAAGTTTGGGAAAAAGCGGCCTAGTTTCGAAGATACGGCAAAAGTAGCTGAAATCGGCCAATTTTGGGTTAGAGTGGTTTCGGACATAACGGGCCAAGACCTATTGCTGTGATACAAACATTTCGGTTTTGTAGGGGAGTAAGGGGTTTTTTGGTCATAGTTTGGTAAAAACTGCCTTTACGGCGCTTTCGATGATTGAACGTGGTCGGGGAGTACAATAGTGATATTATAAGGACGAAAAAAATGTTTTATAGGGGAAATTGGGCAAAACCGTCCAATTTTATCAAACTAATCCAAAATTGGCCGATTTCAGCTACTTTTGCCGTATCTTCGAAACTAGGCCGCTTTTCCCCAAACTTGTATGGAAATTTCGCTCGAAACAACTCAGAAAAGTCCCCGAATTCATGCTAGACCAAATAAAGAATTGGGAAAATTGGACGGTTTTGCCCAATTTCCCCTATAAAACATTTTTTTCGTCCTTATAATATCACTATTGTACTCCCCGACCACGTTCAATCATCGAAAGCGCCGTAAAGACAATTTTTGCCAAACTATGCCCAAAAAACCCCTTACTCCCCTACAAAACCGAAATGTTTGTATCACAGCAATAGGTCTTGGCCCGTTGTGTCCGAAATCACTCTAACCCAAAATTGGCCGATTTCAGCTACTTTTGCCCTAAAAACTCCTTTAATATTTGAATATTTAAAAACATAGCACTACTTACCATAAACCTTCTATCTGCAGCAGATCATTTTATCGCTATCATTTTATCGTTGCATGTTACGACAAAACCTTTCTATCTGCTCAAAACCTATTTTCCACAAATATTTTCAACGTGAAAGCATTTCTTTCATATGTACCGCAAGTAAACGTATTTGTATCTGTGTTTAAACTTTCATCCCGTTTGAAGACGTCCGCAGCATTTAGAAAAACACAAATCATCGGTAGTGTACTCAAAATCAAAACTTTCACCCAGAAAATATACGAATAACAAATCTTATCTGCCTTTTTTCATTCCCTAATTATCTCATTCATCAGCTAATGCATTCAATAGCTAATGCTTTCGAAACCGCAAAATGTGTACACATTCTGCAATGCAAACAACGCCTTGTTACCGAAGCACATCATATTAATGGGCAAAATCAACGCCACTCGTACGGCATTCGTTCCCGTGGAGTTTGCCTGCCAGTACAAGTGTGCCGGCAGTGTCAGTGTGTCGGCACTGTGTCAGTGTGTCGGCCCTGTGTCAGTGTGTCGGCCCTGTGTCAGTGTGTCGGCAGTGTCAGTGTGCCAGCAGTGTCAGTGTGTCGCCACTGTGCTAATGTGTCGGCACTGTGTCAGTGTGCCGGCACTGTGCTAGTGTGTCGTCACTGTGCTAGTGTGTCGGCACTGTGTCAGTGTGTCGGCACTGTGTCAGTGTGTCAGTGTGCTGCCGACACACTTATAAAGTGCCGCACTCGCACAGCACACCAAAGTGTGCTAGCACACTGTGCTAAGCACGCACAGGTGCTGCTCATCACTAGTGCTATGGCACGCAGACAATACAACACTCACCACATTTCACAGTTTTACATCAGAAACCACCAGGAAAGAAAGAATCATTAACGAAATATTTAGTCCTTTGGCATTATTTACACAAAAAAACTTAAGCAAAAACAAATTAAATAATCTAAGAAGAAAAAAATAAAAAAAAAACCAAAATTCAACAATTCAATTGACTAAATTCAAGCACATAAATAAAATAAAATCAAAGAAATCAAATCAAATCAACTAAGGACTAATTTGGGTGGGGTTTTTTTTCATGCCCAACCCCGGCCGGAGTGGGTTTCACCTTGATCATACATTTTTTCCTTCCCTTGTTTTTTTGTTTGAAATAAAAATGTGATCCAATTGTAGGGATAAAATAATAATACTAACAAAACAAAATAAAAATATAACAAACAAACTATAATACCAAAATAATTGATCTGAAAAAAAGATGTTAAATTCGAATAAATAAATCAACTAAATATATAATCATGCAAAAGTAAAGAAAAAGAAAGCAAAATTTAATGAAATTTTACATTCCCCCACACTTTTAGTTTCTTTTTTTTTCTCAGTTTAATATTCATATTCATTTACTTAAAGAAAAAAACTATTTATTATTAGTTGTATGGTTTGCGGCAAAAACGGCATTCAATTACTCTCCGACACTCCTAGCCATAAATCTTCAATATCAACCTTTGAACTTGAAAGTTTCTCCTTGTCACAAGGCTTAAGGTATAAAATTAATATGTTACTTGGCAATTACTTATCTGGTTCCATACGCGTATGTTAAATGATGATAATCGTCACCAAGGAAGCTGGTGTCTCGCTCCAAGAACACTGTTAAGATGTAACGTAAGTTTCCACCTTAGCTGTATCCGTCGGCACATTAACCGGGATACACGAAGAATCTAATGTCCTCGGCACTTTAACCGATACACTAGTTTGTTTGAAACAGAAGAAATCTGCTTTAAGGAACAACCAACTGATTAGGATAAAATATTGACGGCACTTGAACCGTAACAAGTTATCAATAATCTGTTGTTGATCTATTTGTTGCAACAACGGCACTTAAACCGTGATGCTACTTATCAAACACCTCAAGTGAATACACAAAAGATCGATTGAAAAGTGATTTATTTTCCTTAGCATAGTCTAATTTATAGTACAATGAAAATCTTACTTTCTACAATGTAAGCATAACTCACTGACACGAATTTTATACATAGTTACAAAAAATGCAGGTAAGTAGCACACTATTTCAACAATAATAACTCGTGAGCATGACTTGATCATAACATTTGCAAACTTATTAAAACGCAACAATTGATGACAACTTGAATTACTTTACGTACATATGTTATGTAAAGAAAAACGAACTTATTCTTCGTAACCTATTTATGATTTAACATTGAACATGACATATTTATTAATAATCAATCATATGTAAGCAAACTTAATGTAGAACATTGAACATTGCATATTAATATTTAAACATGAGCAAGTGAATTTAATATTAAACATACTCCCCGCGTTGAATGAGAATTCAATCCTTAAACGTCAACCATGAAATTTGGAATGTTTTGCAGTCGTGGACTTGGTGTTGGCTTCTTCCTACACTTAAAAAGTCTGGAACTATTTCTCCATATAAGACATCCTGTCAGAACGATACCCAATGATAGTGCTGCATACCCAATCGTTAGATGATGAATTCGATGGTTCATAAATTTGTTCGGCAATTCAGCAAGTCGTTGTGTTTTAATGATGTTTTGGAGTTCGCGAATTTCTTCTATATGCGAATTGTAGACAGTCGCATTTGTAACCAACATTTTGAGTTGCTTCGGTTCCATAATATCGTCTAATTTAGCGAAGCCTCAATAAGAAGTAGAAACATTACTAGTATAAGGCCGCTGTCCTTGAATAGTATATGTTTCTTGCTTGATGATACAATCTGCTCGAAGTGTTAGCAGGCCTGATCCGTCTAAAATCAACTGAGACACCTCCTTCCCGCAAATTAAGTTTATTCGAGTAGGGGTTTTTGTTGCATACAGCCACTGGTTCCTGGATTGTAATTGTATCCATTGTTCGTTAACCCTGGTGAGGACACAGCTGCTTCGGGTCTCATTATTGAATAGCTCTACTTCACATGAACAGATTTGAGATCGCTTGTGATAAACAGGACTTGCACGTTTACATAAGTATGCGTACTCTTTTATTGTTACGCATTTCGCAAGTTCGTCTTGAGTCAGAGGTTGGTACTGATCACGGTGCAAATTAACGGCGAGATAAGTCGAACATGGATTGATTGCCAAAAGAGAATTGTTGATGACAGTAGGAATTGGCACCATTTTCAGAACGTCGAATTTATGTTCATCCATAAGAGGTAACTTTATTTCGAAAATGAGTTGATCTTCTAGAAATCCGCTTTTTACCGTCATAATTTCATATAACTGAATGAGATTATCTTTTGTAATCGGGTGGATTCTGGTAAATGGAGCTTAATTGTCGCTATTTCCTGTTGAAGCTGCTGAGGCGAAAATAACATTGGATTAATAGTTCCATGATGTGTATCCGTTGAAGTGGCAATTATCGCGGATTGAGTTTTACGTAAATTAGATGCGATCATAGTCATTTGAATCGATAAGGAAGTCATAACTTGGTATATTTTTATGCGATAAACTTCCTCTCCATTATCTCTTATTCGATTAAGTATCTCGTCGACTTGTTTACTGAACTCTTTGAATTTCACCTCACTTTCTTGCTGGCCTCTTTTCATTATATTCATAGTAGAATCAATGACCGACGTTTGATTTTTAACTAGCTGCAAGAGGTAGTCCTCGTTTTCAATGACTTTGGATATGGTGCCTTTCATATGCTTTGCATATGACGAGTCTAAAACTCCAAATAATGAATTTGCAACCTTTCCGACGATATTGAAGGCCCCTGATTTTTGCCTTTTAAAGTAAAGCATTCTCCAAGTCAAGCTCCTCAATTGTATGTTTAAATTGATGGACCATTTGCCCACAGATGCTTTGGGATAGTTGTTGGCACAAGTGCTCCAGGGTCTTTGTTCCGTTGATCAATGCATTATATTCCAGCCAATATGGCCTCAAATCATAATAGATTATAAGTTTCCATTCTGTAGTTTCAAAGTTAATTTCTCCTACATTTTCAAAATACAATCCAACTTGTTTTGAAAACTGTGTCACTTCCGCCTTTTCGGTTTTTTGGGCTGTCGATGGAAAAATTGTGCACGTAAGACAAAGCAGCGTGACAACAATAGAACTTAATGACTGGCGCGAGCTCTTCTGACCGTTCCGGTGACATGGCCTTCCGAATTCTGTTAGAACGATCTTCAGCCGCAATAGCCTTGCTTGGGCGTTTATCATCATCACATAATCCTCCATACTCGTCCTGGATTTCAATAGGAGGAGGTGCAATTTTATGTATGGGCCTCTTCAAAATGTTTCCTGCTGTTTTAACCTCTGCTACTCGAACGAAACCGTCTTTACCCTTGAACGTTTGTATTATCCTTCTCAAGGGCCACCTTTGAGGTGGAGTGTTGTCATCATGGATAATGACTACCGTACCAGGTTGGACATTCTTACACTCGACCTTCCATTTGTATCGGTGTTGCAACTCATTTAAATATTCTCTTGACCACCGTTTCCAAAATTCAGCCTTTATATCTGCCACAATGTTCCATCGCTTAAGTGCTGTTGTTTTTAATGGAGTGGCATTGGGATTTATCGACGTAGTTAGAGGTTCTCCTATAAGAAAATGTCCTGGAGTAAGAGCAGCAGGATCATTTGGATCAGATGGCAAACATGTCAAAGGCCTAGAGTTCAGAATGGCCTCAATCTCGATGACTAACGTCTCTAGTTCTTCGTAGGTGAGGGAAGCATTAGCAAGCGATCTTTGTAATAAATGTTTTGCGGACTTCGCTGCAGCTTCCCACAAACCACCGAAATGAGGTGCTCGAGGTGGTATGAATTTGAAATCAATCCCTTTTTCGCAGCATTTTTTGGTGATCAATTCCTTAGTCACATGTCCGAAAAGAGTATCTTTCAGCTCTTGAAGCTGATTCTTGGCGCCAACGAAATTGGTAGCGTTATCGCAGTATAACGTCCTACAATTTCCCCGCCTACTAACAAATCGTTTCAAACACCCTATAAAAGCATCTGTAGACAGATTGCTTACCACCTCGAGATGAACTGCTTTTGTCAAAAAGCAACAAAATACTGCTATATACGCCTTGCAAGGTCGTTTCCCTCGCAGAGAGTAATGTACCCAGATAGGTCCACAAAAATCTACTCCAGAAACTATAAACGGGCGAGCAGATTGCACACGATGACTGGGCAGATTTCCCATTAATTGGTTTAACATCTTGGGCCGTGTTCGTGTGCAACGCACACAGTGCTGTACGATAGAGCGTGCAATGGATTTTCCTTTAATTGGCCAAAATTGCTGCCTCGTTACTGCCAAAAGCGTCTGCGGTCCCACATGTTTATTTTCTATGTGGATATCGGTCATTAGCATTTTAGTGAACGGATGCGAGTGAGGCAGTAATATAGGGTGTTTTGCGTCAAATGATAATGCAGCATCTTCTAGTCTGCCCCCAACTCGAAGGATCTTGTATTCATCTAAGAAAGGACTAAGAGTTATTATTTGACTCGAATTTCCAATTTGTTTGTGGAGCGTCAACTGCTTTATTTCTTCATTGAACTCTTGTTCCTGCATCAATTTCACGATAACGTGCAGTCCCTCACGCAATTCGGTCGTTGTCAAATTTTCAAAACCCACGCTTTCACTTGATTTGCTTTTGAGGTTTTTGACGAAACGCAACACATATGTTGTGATGCGTTGAAGTGACCTGAATGAATTCCGATGATTTATTCTGTATAAGAAATGCACTATATCATCATCTTGAGCCGAGTTTTGCGATTTATTTGCCTCTGCTATATTTGATTGAGAGAGTGATGAAGTTGTAGCCATCGCTTGCTGCACCTTTTCAGATTCACATGATCTGTATTCCTGACACACTGAACTTAAGACTGTTCGTCTTCTTTCTAGCTCACATTTTCCACCTTGTTGATAAGGTGGTGGCCAGATTAATTCTGCTCCATGGAGAAAGTGTGGACCGTAGAACCACATTGTTGATTCCTTTAGCTTGTTTGGCGCTAAACCTCGAGACAATATATCGGCAGGATTATCGTGTGATCCAACGTGTCTCCACTGCTGCGGTATAGATAACTCCTGTATAGATGCTATGCGATTGGCCACAAAAGTGTGGAATGAGGACGAGCGTGAATAAATCCAATCGAGCACTATTCGTGAGTCAGTCCAAAAAAATGTCTGAACATTTTCTAGCTTTAAATCATGCTGCACTCTTTTGGCGAGTTCAGCGAGTAACTTGGCAGCACATAACTCTAGCCTGGGTAAAGTTAATTGCTTCAAAGGTGCAACCTTTGATTTTGAGCATAATAGTCTTACTACCGCCATATTTTGACTATTAATGGACCGGATGTATATGACACCTCCATAGGCCTTTTCGGAAGCGTCCGCAAAACCATGAATTTGTATACTACGCGGAACATCCTGTCCGAAAATATGCCTTGGTATTTTTAGATCCTTGAGAGCTAATAAATTTTCTCGGAATAATGACCATTTTTCTTGCAACTCAGATGGCAATAGATCATCCCAATCTAAATTGCAAAGCCAAAGCTGTTGCTGAATCATCTTTGCTGTCACCACTACTGGACCGATCATGCCTAGAGGGTCGAACAGCCGGGCTATATCAGATGACACGTTTCTTTTTGTGTATTGACAAGCAGGAGTAATGTTCGTTCTTATCGAAAATATATCAGTTTTTGGGATCCATACGAGCCCTAGTGTTTTTACTTGTTCTTCTGTCTCGTCGGCGAAAGCAAGTTGAATAGCTCTATGTTCCATCGGAATGCTCTGCAACAGTGTCGTATGATTTGAGCACCATTTTCTCAATTTGAAACCGCCTTTCGCAAGTAATTCATTTAGCTGGTGCTGAATGCTTAAGGCTGTGGACAACTTGTCCGCGCCCGTCAAAATATCATCCACGTAAAAATCACGAATAATTACTTCTGCTGCCTGTGGATATCTTGACGCTTCCAACTGGGCCAGCCTTTGAAGGCACTTGGTGGCCAAATAAGATGCTGGCGTTGTTCCGTAAGTCACGGTATTCAGCTGATAAGTTTTCACCGGAAGTTTAGGGTCACTTCTCCACAATATTAGTTGATATCGCCTATCTTCTTTATTGACTAATATTTGGCGATACATTATCTCAATGTCCGCCGAGAAAACGTATTTGTGCAGCCGAAAACGTTATAAAATTGAAAACAAGTCATCCTGTATTGTTGGTCCCGTAAACAAAATATCATTCAACGAAACGTTTGATGATGTTTTCGCTGAAGCATCAAATACAACTCTTAATTTGGTGGTCAAACTGTCTGGTTTTACGACACCATGATGCGGCAAAAAATAGCCTTTGCCTGATGTAATTTCGTACCTTGCCTCTGACATATGTCCCAGTTGAATGTATTCATTCATAAAGTTTTTGTATTGCTCTTTCAATATGGCATCTTTGCCTAGTTTTTTTTCAATTGAGAAAAATCTTCTAAGAGCAATATCTTTAGAGCAGCCAAGTTGGCCAGGATTATCTCTAAAAGGCAGACGTACGATAAATCTTCCTGATGCGTCTCTTTCATGAGTTTGATAAAAATGTTGCTCACATTTGTCTTGTTCTGGTGTCAAGATTTTATTGCTTGCTTCCACTTCTTCCATTTTCCAAAATTTTTCTATATCAAAGTTTTCGTGTCGACAAAGCACTCCACAAACTGGTTTTTCCATTTCTACACTCGCGATTTTTCCCGATACAATCCAACCAAACACAGAATTATTCAAAATCGGTAGTTTATCACTCAACTTCACTTTTTCAGAGCACAACAAACTATGGTAAAATTCTGCGCCTAGTAGTACATCAATACGACTCGGTATATTGAATTTCGGATCGGCTAGAATTATATTTTGTGGTTTGTTCCACTCGGAAATTTTTAGTTGTTGTATTGGCTGATCAGCAATTATTTGCGGAAGAACAATAGTTTCGACTCTGGCAGAGTAAGCGCTATGTTTTGAGCTCATTAAAACATTGACAATTAGATGTGCATTCTGAACTGATTGGCCAATACCTTCTATTTTTATTCGTTGTGATGAGCTTGATAATGCAAGTTTTTTGATGACTCGTTCAGTAATGAAATTCACTTGTGACCCAGAATCTAATATTGCTCGGCATTCAATGGTCATTCCCTCAGCATTGGTTAATTTTACTATTGCTGTGCTAAGTAAAACATAACCTGCCTCAAATTTTGGTTGTTGTGCTTTTATCGAAGCGTATCTGTTGCAGTTTGGTTGGTTTTGCGGTCAATGTGTAAGAGAGTGTTATGCTTCTTATTGCATTTGGTACATGCTTTTGATATGCAGTTTGAAGGTCTATGACCTACTTTCAAACAGTTAAAGCAAAGTTTATGCTCCTTTACGAGTTGTAGCCTTTCATCGGCTGTGCATTGTAAAAATTTTCTACAAGAGTATAATGGATGATTCCCCTTGCAAGAAATGCAATTATTCAATATCGACGCTGCTAAAGTGGACGACTTCGAGTGTCTATTATTATTATTGTTTTCATTTGATTTCGCTTTACTACCCAGAGCCTCTAGTGATTGAAAACGCATTTCCAGAAACATTAAAAATTCCTTTATGCGTTGCAATTCTTTTGGTTGCTTTAGGGTTTGCTCGTATAAGCGATGCGTTGTGACATCTAATCTCTTTATCAGTAAGTGCAATAGAATTGGATCCCAACCGTCTGTTGGTACTCCTAGACTTTCTAGTGCAAGAATGCATTCTTGAGTTGTATCGTGTAGTGCTTTTATCGACTGAGCACTTTCATTAATGATGATAGGCTGTGATAATAGTTTATTAATCTGTGCGCTAACTAACAATCTGGGATTCTCATAGCGATCTTTAAGCATGTTCCAAGCAGTAATATAATTTTCTTCGGAAATACTTAAGTGTCGGATCAATTTTTCGGCTTCTCCAACTAAATTGGTTTTTAAGTACCACATTTTCTGACATGGTGCAATTGATTGCTTGTCAATCATTTCACTAAACAAGTCATACAATTGCCTCCAATGTAAGTGATTCCCATCAAATTTAGGAATAGTTATCTTTGGTAAATTTGCCATGGATTCTACATTATTAGTTGATATTGCATTTGCATTGGGTTTATAATCTCTTTTTTCAGTTAATTTTAAGAGAGCTTCTTGAACTGTTTCTTCTAATTTCAGATACTCGTCAATGTCATAATTTATTTTAGCTGGTTCATCAACTAATTCCCAGATGGCTTGATTTAAGTCTTCAATCTGTGCCCAATAGTCGCTTATTTGTTTTAGCTTGAGCTCGTAATAACTTTTGGATTGTTGTTCAAAATTTAATCCAGCTAATATTCTTTGAATTGTTTTTATAATCTCCTTTTGCCGACGTAACTTTCGAATGGCGTCGATGTTTGGAGATCTATTTTCAGTAGCGACTGATGCTGTTTTTTGCATTAGATTTAGCAAATTCTGGTTCAAAATTTTCTATTTCCAAGGAAAAATAGCTTTTGTACTTCTTATAGAGTTCGGCAATAGTATCATAATATTGCGTTGTAAAATATGGATGGTTTGTCGCTGTTCCAGGTAATTCACTTATTTCAGTGTCCGTGGCATCGAAATTTTTCCATGCCTCCTCAAGACGCCGTAGTCTTTCTTTATAATATGTGCGAGTTTTCCTGGAAGCTGTGTCTTTTTTGAAATTTTTAATAATTTCTTGAAGAACCTTTCCTAACTCGTCTTGTTTATGTGCGAGTTCTTCCATGCTGCTTGCCATGGGAACAATGATTTGTGTCGATTCCACCAGATATAATAATTTACTTTGACTGTGTGGTTCTGTCATGGTACTCTGGTACGGTACTTTAACTGCCTATATATAATAAGTCAATAAGTAAACGGAATTCTGAGTTCTTAAAATCTCGATGGAAATTCAATGACATCAAATCGCGTGTTTATTTGAATCAGCTACTTTTTGTCGTCGGGGTCACCAATGTTAAGATGTAACGTAAGTTTCCACCTTAGCTGTATCCGTCGGCACATTAACCGGGATACACGAAGAATCTAATGTCCTCGGCACTTTAACCGATACACTAGTTTGTTTAAAACAGAAGAAATCTGCTCTAAGGAACAACCAACTGATTAGGATAAAATATTGACGGCACTTGAACCGTAACAAGTTATCAATAATCTGTTGTTGATCTATTTGTTGCAACAACGGCACTTAAACCGTGATGCTACTTATCAAACACCTCAAGTGAATACACAAAAGATCGATTGAAAAGTGATTTATTTTCCTTAGCATAGTCTAATTTATAGTAAAATGAAAATATTACTTTCTACAATGTAAGCATAACTCACTGACACGAATTTTATACATAGTTACAAAAAATGCAGGTAAGTAGCACACTATTTCAACAATAATAACTCGTGAGCATGACTTGATCATAGCATTTGCAAACTTATTAAAACGCAACAATTGATGACAACTTGAATTACTTTACGTACATATGTTATGTAAAGAAAAACGAACTTATTCTTCGTAACCTATTTATGATTTAACATTGAACATGACATATTTATTAATAATCAATCATATGTAAGCAAACTTAATGTAGAACATTGAACATTGCATATTAATATTTAAACATGAGCAACTGAACTTAATATTAAACAAACACGTTTGCTTCTGCTTAGGTGCGTTAGCGGCTTCCATACCATGAGCCCGCTCGAGATTAATCACAGAAATTTTTCGTCCAGGCCAAATCAATTCACAACGTCTGCCAACGACACCGCCTTCTGTTAAGAACACTGATCAGATATCTTTATTCTTTCTCCCAGCAGTCACTTTAATTTTCCAATATTTCACCCACTCTGCTAATTTTTTTCAAAGTTTTTCAAAGTTTCAAACAGTTTCCCCTTTTTTCTTTGTCGACAAAAATTTTTCACTGTACCGCTAAAGCGGTTTATTTCCAATTTCCCATTGCTTTCCATTTCGACGCAACTAGGGCATCCCCAAAGCATAAAGTACAGGAATCCGACACCAGGTTCGCTGTACTGCTGTTCGCTGTAATTGTCCACCGGTCAGTGGTGACTTTTTGAATGTTGACATTCATCTGTCCACATCACCGCCGTGTGACACTTCAAAGTGATTCGAATCGTGGATCCCCAAATTGGATTGCAATTTACGCTGCCCGTGACTATAATTTATTCCGGTACCACACGGAGAATACCATTAATGTAAGGGCGGAGAAGGGTTAGCCTGATGGAAGCATGTTGTAGCGGCAGAATGTATCCCGAAAGGTGCTCCGAAAGCGGATTATTTATAAAGTAAGTGGATAAGGTCTCAACAATATATATATCAGCAAAATCATTAAGGGAGATAATCTCTGGAGTGGCCGATCCGATTGAACTGAAATTTTCGGAGAACGTAGATGTATATAGTAGATAGGTCCATGTTTTTCTCAAATTCAGATATCCTAAACCTTTTGGCGGCGGCCAGCGTTTTAGTGAATTTTGAGGAACTCCCCATATTTCCAAGCAGTGTAAATTTTTGCTAAAGAAAAGTATTGGGAATAAAAACTAATTATGTTCCTAGCTTGTCTATGACAAAGAATTGGAAATTTTGAGCCGTGTGTGGGTGCAGGGTGCCTAAAAGTAGGCAAGGAGTTTTTTTTTTCAAATTTTGATTTGTCATTACTTGTAAGAAAAACAATGGATCATCGTGAAAATTACAGAGCGTATTGATGTTGGCTAAAATTTGGCACATATAGATTTTCAGCATAAAGCGGGTAACCCTGTAGCTGTGGCATGCTGCTGAAAAAAAATCCTTCAAATCATTGACCTTCCTGAAAATTTTTGATTTTTGACAAAAATTTCAAATCTTTGATAAATTTTATACCTTTTCCTTCATCTCAAGAGAAAATTTTCAAAATTCCGATTTGCACAAGAACGGCAACCCATCACCAAATTACCTCTATTTTCAGCACTCGAAAGTTCTGTTCACGAGAACTGACGACCGGATAATCCGATCACAATGAAATTTACAGGATATGTTGGTATTAGCTAGGACCAGGTCTGAAAGAAGTGATTTTGAAAAGCGGGCAACCCTGTGGCAGTGGTACCATCTTGAAAAACTACTGAGAAAAAAAAACATCTTTTTGGCCTATAACTTCCGATTCAGCTATCAGATTTTAACAAAATTTACACAGTACTTGGATGTTACTCTATGTAACATTTGGTGTATTAGTATAGAGCTGGCAGCTGTGGTGATTTTTGTCTCATAAATCTTGCAAATTTGCTCAGCAAAATAAAGCTTTTTTCCCTATAACTTCCGGTCCAGTGTAGAAATCAAAACGAAGTTCATGCAGCAAATGGACCTTAATGTGAAGTAAATGTCGTAGGAATTTCGTACAAAAATCATGAAAGGGCTGCCAGCTATGACCATTTTTGTAATTTTGTGGAATTTCTTTACTGAGTGATTATGTCATTAGATTTGCAATTGAGAATGATCCTGCAATGAAAATTAACAACAAATATTAACGTTTGAAAAATTTGAAAAGTTTTGAGGGTGGTAACCCTAAAATTCTTTTCACTCGTATACCTTCCAGCTAGGGACTCCAATCCCGAACCATATTTTCAATCCCGGGATTACGGGATTAAATTCAAAATACAACACAACAAAACAAGTCAAGTTTCTAGTAAACAGATTATATAATTTGCCATCGTTTCAAAACTACAACAATAAGTAAGCTCAAAACTGGATAAATAATTGCATTATTACTAATTTATATTATTGATGCAAATAAAAACAATAATTTTAATTATCCAAAACGTTGACAGTATGAAGACAGATATTAAAAATTACATCTATTACAAATTACAACAAAAAATCACGACCAAAAACCACAACAACAAAACACAACTCTTAGAATTGAGATGCATAATAAAGTAAGATATAACAAATTCGGCCAAAGTTCATTGGGTTTTTCGGAAGTAACATTGAAGCAATAGCAAAGCATCTAAGGTATCGTCTCCAAGCCTGCTTCTAAATTTATTCCCGATTTTGGGCGCCGCGGAACCGGTCGAGAAATATTGGTACGCCTGCTCCAAACTATGCAAGTGCCACCACTTTCGAAAAGATTCATTTCTTTTGCAATGGTTTTAATTAGATTAGTTTCTGGCGGCATTTCATGATTGATTATTTTCATACTTTTGCAGCTCTTCTTGTGGCGTTAATTCACGACTACCTTGTTCTGGATTCAATATGGTTATCTACTGGGTTCTCTTCATTTCTTTGGCTACCAAGCATAGGGTTCAGCATCTAGATCATTGAAGTATTTTTTTTAAATATTTGCGTTGCTTGGTTTCAAAAATAGAGATTTTATTTCACTTGGTAAATTTTCGCTGGTACAATGTGGATTCTGGAGATAGCTTAGCATACCAGATAGCTCGGTACACTGACGCTCTTTTATTCGGTCCAATATTGCAATTTTCATAGCATTCAGAAGAATATACCGTTTTTCTCCTAACAGCCTAAATACAAATATTGATGAAGTATTAGCAGTGCATAAATTTGCAAGTCTGCAACTAAAGGCCGTCACAGCCAATTTTACAGGGAGTAAAACTTTAATAATTTTCTGAATCGAATCAAACTCTGTTGCTTCTAATTGCTCTGAATATTGCAGGCCTATTAATGTATACTATTTTTCAAAATGGGAAACTATTCGAGCATTGTCAAGAGACTATTTCATCTTGTTTTACAATCCATTTAAAGGAGACAGTTAAATGCCTTGCTCGGATCCGACATAGCTTTAAAGATCGTTATTATTTTTCGTTGGAGCTTTTTTTAAATATAAAACTACCTAACGAACTTTCTTTATGCATGCGCTGATGTCCTTCATCTGATCTAGCGTGTCTTGCAGGCGACCGGTTTCAACGTAGTTAGCTGATTCAGGACCATCCAAATCTTCGTGGTCGTCGTTCAGACTATCGGCTGCTTCATCAACTCTTTAATCTGGAATGGACCTCATATTATAGCGAACATCGCAAACTGCCAAGTGGATGCTATGCGCCAAACAAATATGTTGCTCTGTACCAACTAGTCTGCCTACTTTTCGCATTTCGTTTGACCCATCAGTTACGGTGGTAACAATGTCTTTTCCTAGAGAAACAGTAAACTTATATCTAGGTAGTTTCCAGCTGTCATTGATATTCTTACTCGCACCAAGCTCCAGTAAGAATTTACTAAGTAGATGTTTATATTTATATAGCGCCTATTTGCAGTCAAGGTCCATTCATCAAACATCAAACTGAACCGTTCACCTAAGATACTAGCCTGTTATATCTTATTTTTTATTATTTTTTTTATCCTGCTTGCATAGCCAACAACCTTTTTTTTGATTGTTGTTAAGGATTTTGGTAAATCTGTGTATGCATTCGCTAGTATTAATTTCCTCAAATGCACTAAATGCGAAAAAGTCCATACTTATTTATTTACAAACCCCTTTGTATTCTCTTGTTAACTGTTACATCGGTTTGTTTTGCTCTAAACTTTACGCATTATGATGTGAGCTAATTGTTTTCTCATAAATATGGATTCTATTTACACTTTTCGAGTCTTGCTGTAACTTGATTGCCGATAATGCTTGACTCCCGGCCCCGAAATCCCAGCCAATTTCTGATCCCGAAAATCCCGGGATTAGAAACCATCAATCCTGGGATTTTCGGGACCAGAAATAGGCCGGGATCCCGGGATCCGGGATCCCGGGATTGGATTCGCTACTTCCAGCGCAGTGATTCAATCGAAACGAAATTTCCTGGTTGGGTTTAGCTAAACGTGAAGCAGATTTGGTATATATTTTTCTTTGCTGCTGACACAGGGTAACCAGCATTAGTCATTTTCGTAAATATTGCACCAACAGATGCTTCAAATTACGTACTCATATGCAGAGCATTTGCGATAAAAATTAAGAAACCAATTTTTAAATTTTCCGTGTTTTGAACATTTTTCGGATGGCAGCCTCAAACAACGTTCAATCGCTGAAACTTTCGATGAAATCCTCCGATGAGAACGAAATTCAAAGGATAAGTTGATTTAAGTATGATCTTGTTAAGGTAAACTTATTGCTGCTTCATTGGGAAAGTATTGCCAGCACTGAACATTTTCATCATTTGTGTTATAGTTGAGTTTTGTTGCTTGGGATAAGGAATGGTTGTACAAAAAAGTGTATTACGTCTTCCCACATTTTTTTGTCACTCAAAGACAATTTCTTCGAAAATTAGTTTTCTAGCGGTTCTGATGCGCTAGACTTTTTTTTTTTGAACAGGTTTTTAAATTTACATGGCTAATTCGTTTTCTTCAATCAGGACGTCAGATTTAATATTTGTCGTATTAAGTTGTGTTTGAGCTCGCTAGGTTAGCATTTTGAAACTAATTGTTGGGTTGGTTGTTACCTGGAGCATCGTTTTTCCCATTGTCTTTGAAGTGATAAATTTTACGATTCCTTTTCAACCTTTGTCGGTGAATATTCTTCCCTTGATTTGCTCTAGAGAATCTAGGTTCTAGCTTAGTTGGATGTGGATTCTGAACGAAGTTTTTGTTAATGTCACAACCGGGCCTTTTAATATTTAGTTTGTTTTATATCTTTGTTTATTATATACCTTTAGGCATTCTTCTATGGGATTTAGATCTCTCAAGTCTTTGTCTTCAATCTTTTGACGTAGGCAAAATGTCCTTATATTTTCATTTCAGGTCCG
>CANBKX010000107.1:0-23352 GCA_947369275.1 Nemotelus nigrinus
ACTACTTTATTTCATCTGCTTAATCAATGTGCAAAAAAAGCTCACAAAATATTTATTTGACCACAAGAATATCAGAACACATCATCCGAAAATTAGTGTGTTTCCGAGAAAACAGATTTTTATTTTGTTTTTTCCAAGCGAAAATTTTTGAGATAGCCATATTTATTGATTTTTTGGCCCATCGTACACAAAGATGGCTGAGTTTTAAACAAATGCTAGCTAATCAAGATTACTTATGTCAAAATAAGGCAAATATGGAATTGGTATAGCAATGAAATCTCGAAAATTAATCTCATAATATTAATTGATACATTGACCATTGCAATAACGATATAAATCCGTGAATATTGAAAATTTGTTTGATATTTATAAGGTTTCTTTTGTTTTATTAACTAAAATTGAAACCCAAAAGAACTGAGTCGGTTCTCAATATTAGTTTAATTTTCAAAATCGATCGCGAAGCTCTTATATCGTATGCTGTGTAGCGTTGACCGTATTAAATATTCTATTAACATGTGCAGATATGATGGGGACATTGGAAGAATACTCATTACAAGAAAGATCTTTTAAGCATATTAAGGTCGAAAGCACATAGTACAGAGCACTATAGCGAGTAACACTAACTTGCATTGAAACAATATATAATAGAAATATATATATATTATTAAATAGGAGTATATATTATTAATCCTTTGAATGCCAAGGATACACTTGGCTGAAAATTCCCAAATTCTTCTGCTCCCGCACGAACTAATACGATCTCTATTTCATACATACGATTTTCTATTTCTCTATTTCATTCTAGTTAATTGTTTTTGGAATTGGAATAGAAGTGGAGGACGCGCACAATCATATTTCAAGGTTATTATTGCAAATTGTGTAATTTATTTATTGGATAGACTATGCATTGCACAACATAAATGTTCATAAGATATGGACTGTGTGTAAAAGAGTTACATTTTATTTTTAATTATAATATTTATTGAAATTATATAACATAAATTTTTTGTTTTTGAAATACATTTCGTAAATAAAATGGTTTTAAAATGAAATATATTTTTAAATTTCTTAGATCCTCTAGTAGCTTTGGACTTTAAGCTAATTCTCTAAAACTCATGTTGGCACTCAAAGGTTTAATAAATACATATATTTTTAAATGTAAATTATTGAAATATATATTATAAAATAACAGAATGGAAAGTACCAGAAATATAAAATAATAGAAGTAGAGACAACACAACACACCATTCGTCATGAATTAGTCAGTAGATATAAAGATAAATAATCCGGAGGAATATGGATTCATTTTTGAACAATAAGAATTATTGTTAAATCACTTACATAACCAATTATTCGTGATAGGTTGATGTTCTAGGTAACCAATGAACTTCAAACTCGAGTTAGTTCAGGATTCAGTAGGTAACGATTAGGGGTGATCGCACTACGCGAAATAAGGCAAATATGGAATTGGTATAGCAATGAGGGAAACACTGAACACCGTATGAAACACTAACCGGAGTGAAAAAATGCACACGGGATGTTATTGCTCATGGAGTGATGGAGAGAGTGGAAGAAAAGAGGATAAAAACAGAGGGATCGAAACTGTTGTGTACGGTTACTGATTGAATTGTCACACTGACAAATGTCAAAATCGCTCCTACCTATCGACAACCGCGACATCTACTCTAAGCGGACAATACACACACTAGCTAATTAATTTTTATTTTTGAATTCAAAAAACCAGTCCATATACTGATCGAATACTGAATAAAGTACAATCTGTTTCGGAACGCTAGCTCGATCGGCGACCAATCAGGCTGTTTGAATTGAACAAAAAAAAAATAAGTCGTTTTGATTTTAGCAAGTTGTGGACCTACCTACTATATACATCTACGTTCTCCGAAAATTTCAGCTCAATCGGATCGGCCACTCCAGAGATTATCTCGGAAAATCATTTTGCTGATATATATATATATATATATATATATATATATATATATATATATATATATATATATATATATATATATATATATATATATATATATATATATATATATATATATATATATATATATATATATATATATATATAAGTATATGGTTATAAAGAAATATGAATTTTCGGCGAAACGAGTTTAATACTAACTTTCTTCGAAAATTAGTAAAAAATAGTTTAAAAATAAATGAATTGTAATGCAAAATTAAGATATATGCAAATGAACGCTTGGCTCAGTAAATTTACTTCGACAACATTGAGATTAGGTTCAGTTTTGTGTTTTGTATTGACATTGAATTCATATGTCAAACGTATGAAAACAAGTGTAAAAACGCGTAGAAACTTGCACAAACTCATTAAAATTGAAAAAAATCGCAGAAACTTGTGAAAATTCTTGAAATTCGTTCGTAGATATGCCCATGGTGGGCTCTTCAATTAATGCTGACATTTTTGTACTATTACAAGTATTTTCCACTGCTCCTGATGACATCACACCGGTGGGCCAGCAATTCAATGTCAACGAACACACAGAAAAACTTAAATCAATGAAAATTCCAAAATCCGTGTTAGACAATAGAAGTTTTCAATTTCAGTGGTTCAATCGACATAATTGGATCGAATATTCAGTTTCACGAGATGCTGTATTTTGCAATATTTGTCGACAATTTGGCCAAGCTAATCAAGATCCAACATTTACAATGAATGGGTACAATAAATGGCGGACTGCTCTCACTGAAGGAAAAGGATTTTCAAGACACGATGCATCTACCGCACATGTTGATGTTGCTTTACGACAACATGAAAAAGAAAAACGAATGCATGAGGGAACATCTGTATCAGCGCTTGTGAACAGTACAGTTTTATGCCGGATTTACATTCTCGCCGAGGAATGCCAAATGTAGACAAGGTCTGTGTGTAAATGGTCTCCTTGTTTATTCTCGGCTGTTTTTTTCATGGCAAGCACGCGTGTGTAAATGGTTTGCTCGTCGACTCTTGTTTGTTTTATGAAGGGATAATGATCCTTTTATTGCTGTGCCTGAGTGTTTATGACCGTCTCGTCCTAGCTCGAAGCCGCTGGAAGCGAAGTCGGTTTTATGCATCGAGTCAAAGGGATTCGAAAGGGTAGCGAGCGATCATTTACATTTTCGAATTTGAGTGAATTTGAACAACGTGAAATTTGAAAGTAGAAGTGATAGTGAATTTTTTTTAAGGGGGTATTCCGGTCTTTCGGTTTGAAAAAATCGAAATTTTTTTTTTGCATTTTCTTATTCCACTATGATCATATAATCTTGCTTTAAAATTTTATCGCAGTATCTGTTTTCGTTTTGAAGTTATTCGCATTTCCACCACTATCATCTCTGGAAAATCCCTGGCACGCTTGAGGCGAGAGTGTTTGAGATAAAACTTTAAACGCGATTTTCTCAAAACCATCTTTTCTCAACTTCTTGACAAGATTTCTCGAAAACGGTCTTACAGAATTTAATGAGTGATATATCAAATTATTTGCTATGATTTAAGGAAAAAGCTGAACTACGATTGTGATGATACAAAACAATTAACTATAATTTTTAATAAAAAAACTAAAATAAAAACGGAAAAATTAGAAAAAAAATTTGTTATCAGCTGCCATTTTTTAACGAATAATTGGATATTGATAAGCGTAGTTCATCTTGTAACGGGTATTTTCCTGAGTAAAATGACACCTCATTTGCTAATTTCAGATAATTCAAACGGACGCAATCCTGCCAAGATTGATTTTCAAAGGTCAACTTCAAGCCCTCATAGCAACAACAATTTTCAACTTTTTTTTTGAAATCCATGTTTTTTCTAAAGTTTAAATCCTGCAATAAACGCAAAATAAAACCATATCCATTGAGTATTTATTTTTATGTATTAAAATTCATATTGTAATAATGAATGATTATCGCGTGAAAAACCGGAATACCGCCTTAAGTCAATCAAACGAAATATAAAGAAGTACGTATAAACATAGACTGCAAGCAATTGAAGTGTTATTCGAGATTTTTTTTTTTAGCTACTGCTATAATAAATGGCGTGGTCTAATAGCAAGACGATGGCATTCTTGGAAATGTATCAGGGGGAAAGAATTTCGTGGGACCCCCAAGAATCTGGACACAAGGATCGAGTACGAATTAATGATGCTTGGTTGCGTATTAGCAAAGCGATGGATACCCCGGCCAGCGATTTGAAGAGGAAAAAAGAGTTGCTGATGGCCACTTTCAGGGGTCACCAAAGGAAAAAAAAACTCGATGAGATCAGGCGCTGGCTCCGCTGGCATATACAAACCAATTTGGTTTGCATACGAAACAATGGAAGGATTTCTTGGACGTTTGCATGAGTGCAACAGTACTGTAAACACAGAAAACACAGTAAGCAGAAAGCTTCATTATTATTTTATTTAGCACAATTAAACGGCACATTGCATAACCGAAAGTAATATTAGATTTAATATTGTGAATTGCGTGAAAAGTGTTCGGTAAATTCTGTCCGTATTTGTGTTGCAGTGAATGGTGGTCTGCGGGCTGTTGACGGTATTGGCCTAATAGCACAGTTTTCTTGTTGAAACTGCCTCCAGGATCCCGTGTTAATTAATACTCCATGTTCGTCAAATTCGTCAAACGTACCGGTTGGTGTATATATTTAGCGAGATGCTTCACTTCTTTTCAGAAAGTTGTGCAGCAAAATACACGTCATTGTAATCTTGGAAACCGTTTCAGGATTCAGAAGAATTGGTTTTCTAAGCACACGGAAAACTGATGCTAGTATCCCGAATGTATTTTCAACAACAACACGTGATTTAGACAGCCGAGTATTAAAAATTCTTCTTGGGGAAGATATTTCGTGGTTTCCTGGGTAAGGCTTCGTAACATTTGGACTGAGAGCAAATGCTCCGTCGCCCAAGAACACGTACGGAACGTTATTGCCAGTGGTATACCCAGGAAGGGGACAATCTGGTGGTAATGGCATATTATTTTCATATATTTTCTTCCACAGCAGTGAATTTCTTAAAACTCCACCATCACTAATCCTTCCTTGGCATCCAACATCTGCGAAAATGAACCGATGATTGCTGTCCACTAGGGCTAAAAGAACAATGCTGAAGGTGCCTTTATAGCTATAAAATTCAGATCCGCTATTGGCAGGACATTGAATAACTATATGTTTGCCATCCAAAGATCCTACGCAGTGAGGGAAATTTGCGTTGCAACCTTTTTCAATTTCCAGCCACTCCTTCGCTGTAGTCGGCATCTGCAATTGTTTGTTTTTGCTATTAACAAGCGATTAGAGAGAGGGCTGTGTAGGGTAAGTGGCGGAGAATTTTAGTTCATTTACCATACTGCCCTACTAACCATAAAATATATATCTGCATTTTTCTATTTTTCGAGTTAAAACCGGATTCGAAAGCTTCATAATCGATTACATAATTCTACAAAAATTTAAAAAGATATGTTTTGTGGAAGTTTGTCAAAATCAATATTGAAAAAGATACTCTCCATATATCTGCAATACAAATCAAAATATTTAATTACTCGAAACTACTAAAATGTAGATATAACCTTTATGGTTTGTAGAGCAGCAAAGTCTCTATGACGCTTTCCTTCCGCTTATTGTAAATTGTTAATCTTTGTAGTTTTCGATGAACACAACCAAAACTTACCAAATTTTAATCAGTACACTGAATATGTTAGATTTCAAATTCAATGCGTACATTGATCAACATATCTGAGAACTTCCACTACATCCACTTAAGAGACATTCTTGCCCTTATTATTATAATATATATTATAATAGAAACGACAATTTGCGAAATCTGTTGTGCTGCTCAACTGTGTATACACCCAAAAACGGATTAGTTAAGCCATAATCACTATTTTTACGTCTGGATGCCATAAAACTCTTCCTGTCGTAGTTGGGATAATCTCAAAGGTGTTACATTTATATTCCCAGGTCTGCATATGGTGTAGGTACACTGAGAAAAAAAAACACAGTGGAACCAACTACTTTTTGTATTTGAACAATTGTATCAAAATAGTTGTGGCTTTGAATACAAAATTGTTGATTCATAAGAACATATTTGATTTCCAAAAACTTTTGAATGTTATTTCAAAAGTGATTTATTTAAAACAAAAGTTTGAAAACTGTTAATGAAATCCAAATACGAAAAAATTCATTACAAATTTTTTAGTAGTTAAAATAACTATATAAATACTCAACTTTACACTTCAAAAGTTAAGTTATTGCTTCAACTATATCTTTTTGAATGTTCAACAATTTCCACTGTTGGTTTCACTACTAAATATTCAACGTAAAAGCGTACTTTGTTGAAGCGTGGACATATGGGCATAGTTTTCTCAGTCGTCAAAGCATACAGACGTTTAGTTTCCTCGTTAACTTAAGCAGTTATTTGCATTCATGTATCAACACGTCGTATCAGCGCGTCGGTAAAATGTAATTCGTGTTGTCTTGAAAATAAGTGCAAAATCAGTGTCAAATTTGTGTAATATTGGTAAAAATTAATCCAATAAACGTTGGCTGGTGTAAAAAAAACCAGTTATTTTTATTGTGCTATGGAAATGGACGAATTCGAAACAATCGCAGAGTTTATTTTTGAGTTGTCACCTCAATTGACGACCTTATACCAGGAATGGGGATTGAGCGACATAGCCATAACGTTGTTAACGGAATGTGGAGTGGATTCAGAAGAAGTGCTGAAAAGGCTGCACAGTCACGACATAGATGGAATTTTTTGGAAAAGAGAGCACATTGGGCAGAAAGTTAACTTTCGATACTTCCTGAACCGATGGAGAAAAGAAAACAACGTAAGTAATTTGAGTACTTTACTTGAAACAACAACCAAAACTGAGACAGGATTCTTGTATTTTTCAATGCTACTTTCCTAACCAGCTCTCAATAGAGACGCAAAAAACGCTATAGTAATCTTAACGATTATAATCGTTCAAAGTTAATCATCATGGCAGATTCTGAAATGCGCCACATTTTGATAGGTCTTTTCAATACTAAAATTTAAAAAACTATTTAAGATTGAGGTCAACACGGAACCGATTTTTTTTCATCCAATTCAATAAAATCATATGTTGTTTAAAAAATATGAATACAACAGATTGATTTTAGCTTGTTTTGCTGCCCATAGTAGTATTTTTCACAAACTGGAT
This sequence comes from Nemotelus nigrinus, assembly GCA_947369275.1. NCBI lineage: Eukaryota > Metazoa > Arthropoda > Insecta > Diptera > Stratiomyidae > Nemotelus > Nemotelus nigrinus. Next base: position 7,195 of record CANBKX010000107.1, read on the forward strand.
TGAGATTAACTTCTATAAGCTGCAATCAATGCATGCAAACGGATATAAAAAGCTTCATAGGTCTCGTAAAATAATTGTCCCGAATCGCAACTTTTCTCATTAATTCAGAAACTACGATGATGTATATTTTCGCATAATTTATTCATTTATATTTATATTAGTTAAATATTTTTGATCATAGTTTGAATTATTGACCTGCTGTGGAAGCGATCGAACAATGTCAAGCGCTATGTCAAGTTGGTCAGCATCGGCGCATTCAACTTTATCAACTTCTTCAGGCTCTACTGTTCATCCAGATTCATATATGAATGTCAGTGATATTATTCGCCAAAGCATATCGGGACAAATTGCTATCAATGACTATAAAATAAATAAAAGACTAAACGAAACAGATCAAAATCTGATAACTAGAATTATAGTTGACTATTTTATATTAAAAGATCAACGAATGACTCCAAAAACAATGTCAGAAATTGCCAAAGGCATTGTCCAGCTGTTTCCAACAGAGACAGAAGCTACCTATTATACAGCGCGAAATAATAAAAAGAATCCTGCTGGAAAAATTTACGATAGGTACTTTAATACCTTAAGTAAAAAAAGGAAAAATATCGAGGACCATTCATCTGGGAAAAAATCCAAGAAAAGTTCGGAGTCTTTTCAAGACTTTCAAAACGAAAATGCATCCGATAACAGTGATTTTCAATCAAAAAAAAAGTGGCTTCAACACAACGTCCCGTCGAATATTACTGAAATATGGAGAGAAACATCGGATTTAAGAATGCTGGAACAGAAAAATAGTTTGACAGAAATAATGCAAGCTTGGCCGCGATATACTGATCCTACTGGTCCTGAGTTAATCGAAATTGATTTTAAAACTTTGCATCCAGGTAAGGAAAATCACTTGCTGAACAAAATTCAGGATGTGGAGAAAAAAATTGATAAAACATTTTTCGCGAATGGAATAAAAGATAAACTGAATCAAGACTATTATCTTAAGCTTAAAAACAAAGAACTTTCATCAGGTAAAACCTATTTATTTTTGGAATAACCTCATTTAATTTTATGTTTTTTTTGTATATTTTTGTAGATTCTCACTATATGCATTTTTTTAATTTGCTGCATACAATCATATTACCACCAAGAATTAATAAAATGACTAAACCATCCATTTCGGACTCGCAACACGATATGATTGTCCACATAGTAAACATAAACGATTTAAAAAGGAAAGAAGAAGAGCTTATTAGCATGGCGCTTAAAGAACACTTATTGGTTCAACCAAAAGTTATTGTGGTTGGTGAGTCCACAGAGACCCTAAAAGAATTTTATGTACTACTAAACGGGTTAAAATATAAAACTCCAACTTTGCTGCGGGCAATAGATCTTGTAATTAAAATAAGTTTCATATTTAATCTTGAATATTCGGCAAAGAGCAAATATGTGTGGATGTTTCTACAGGAATATATATATGAAATAAATTGTGTGGAAAAAATTCCCAAGATTCAAAATATTATAGCAAAAATAAATAATGCAGAGTAATTGCAATGTAGTTAAATGTGACTTCAATGCAAGTCAAATATCCACGTATTTACATATTTGCTCAATTTGCCAAAATAAATTTCATTCCGCTGAAATTTTAATTCAACATTTGCAAGTTTTTCATAAGACTCCAAGCTATTACCAATATACATGCAGATTTAATAGTTGTAATAAACTTTTTCAAAGTATATACAAGTTTAAAACTCACATTAAAAAACATATTACAATTAACACATCAAATGAAAATGAATTCGCTCCAATTCAACACAAAAACTTGGTTTATGCTCAAAATAACGAAAAATCAATTGAAGTTTCGCATAATGGAACAATATTACCAAATACAACCTCAAAAATTGATTCTACATATGAATTGAAAAAATCAATGAATTTAGCTTTAATCAATTTTGCGCTAGAGTTACATAATAAATCGAATATTGCAAGGAAAAATATTCTAGAAATTCAAAACAATATTACTGCTTGTATAATGAAACCTCTTTCACAACTTTTAACACAATACCGCATATGCAAACAGATCAAAAGGCAGCATTTGAAAATTTAATATTATTTTTACAAAATCCTTTTGAAGACATATCGTCTGAGTATAAGTTTTTTAAACAAATCCAATCACTTCACATATACAGTCCACCCACACTTTTCACGATCAGTACGCAATTGGATGAAGTCTTTGTTCGTGGTAATCCAACTTTAAAAGATAACATTATTGAAGGCTGCCTTTGCGACATAAAATACCAATTGAAAAAATATTTTGAATCACCACATGTTTTAGAATATACTTTGAGGAATATGAATAATATAAAATCTGAAAATAAATTAAATCATTTTATAATGGGGAGTATATGGGCTTCAAAAGCAAACTCATTTGGAGATAAAACAGTTTTACCAATATTTCTCTATTTTGATTCATTTGAAGTCAATGATACACTAGGGCCTCACAAATCTTCTATTTGTGGGATTTATTACACTATTCCAATTATACCCCAATATCACCTATCACATCTAAATAACATATTCGTTGCAGGATTTTTAAACGGTAGCGATATAAAGAATTTTGGAAATATTGCGGCATTTCAAAAATTATTCAACATTTTGGAAGATCTGTACATTAATGGTGTGGATATTGTTGTTGGTAACACAAGTAGAACAGTCTTGTTTAGGACAAATTTTAGGCGATAACAGGACTAAATGAAGTGCTAGGCTTTAAGACTAGTTTTAATGGCGAATATTACTGTCGAATATGTTCACGTTGTAAAAGTGAGTGCCAAACAGACTGTTGTGAAGTAAATGAAAGTATAAGGAACAAAAGTAAATATTTGAATGAACTTAATCAATTTTCTTCCACGCAGTTCCGAGCTTCATCTATTAAAGAAAACTCGGTTTGGAATTCTCTATCAAACTATCACGTAACGGATAACAAAGTTTGTGATATAATGCATGATATATTTCTAGGAGTAGCTAGATATAATGTCGCTCAAATACTTAACTACTTCATTTACAAAAAAAAGTACTTTACATTGGACACATTTAATTACAGAAAACAAATGTTCAACTATGACGTAGATCATATGGGAAATATAAGTTCGGCAATAGAAAAAAATCAAATCAAACACAACCATATAAAGATGAATGCGGCTGAAATGAAATTATTCTTACATTTCTTTTTACTTATAATTGGTGATTTAGTAGATTTTGAAGATCCTGTTTACAAATTTTTAGTTACTTTCATTAAAATCACAGATATTTTGTTGCTAGATAAATTTGATGCTCATATTTTAAATAAATTAGAAATTTTAATAAAAGCGCATAATGAATCGTATATTACACTATTTGACGAGCCATTGAAGCCAAAATATCATTTTATGTTGCATTACGTTTCAGCCATAAAAGCAATAGGTCCGCTCAAATTTCTATGGTGTTTTAGATTTGAGAGCAAACACCAGATTTTTAAGCAATATTCTCACGTGATTTCCTCAAGAATCAATTTACCGTATTCCTTAGCTACCAAAAGTAGTCTCCAATTCTCACAAGCGGCAGTAAATAATTCATTTTTTCAACCTCATATTTCTAAGTTATGTGATGTCACTGATTTCAATCTATCGCAACTACCTTACTACGCGAACTTATGTACATCTCTTACAGTTGGATATACAGTAAAAATTTTACTTTATAAAGGGCATACTTTCAAAACTAATGACTTCGTTATGTGGGATACTACTATAAGTAAAATTCTTTTACTATTTTATAACTCGGAAGATGTTTTTATAGTTGGACAAGGTGTCAAAAATGTTTTTGTTGAAAAATTTCAATCGTATAAAATACTTGAAATGTCATCTGCATATTATTTGAAAAGAATAGAAAATGTTTGTTTTTATTCAAAACTTTATACCTTAAATACCAAAGAAGAATTTCCTCGGTTTCAAATAAAATGAAGCTTTTTGTATTGAAAATTCTTAAGCTAAAAACGTCTCTCACGATGTGTACTTCGCTTACTGTTTCGCACTTAGTTTACTACTATACGGACATGTTATATAAAATATTTTACTTACTGTTCAGCAATGTAATAAAAATAAATTTCTAATCAGAGTCTTTTCATTTTTTTCTGCTTTACCTACTTCGGTTGCATAAAATTGTGTTCAGCTGAAAATAAAACTTTAATCGACATGATGATGATATTTTCAGGGAAAGTCTTGCAGTTTTCCAGAATAGATTTAAATCGATTTTGGCTTTCAAGTATAGAGGAAGTAGTAAGCAAACGTGATATTCAGCTTGCACTTTTGCAGCAAAAACTACCACCTTTGAAATTTTAACAGCGATATGCATTTGCATTAAATATATTACTTTTTAAAGGCACAAAAGATTCTCACAAGCTCTTGACACAAGCATCCCGCTTTTAATTTAATAACGCCGTATTTGATATGCTAACAGCAAAGCGTATTTAATCGAAAGACTTATATTTAAAGAAACAACTGATTCTTACTTTTGGAGCAACAGTGAAACTGTTACATTAACGGTGAAACAATTTTGAGAAAATGAATACTTTTACACTTTTAATTCAACAACCCTTCGTTTTTGGGTAAAAAATAAGAGTCAAAATATTTGATGCAAACCATGAATATATTTGATTTTACAGCGTTTTTTTTCTGAGTGTAGGTATAATATTCGCAAAACATAAACTTAATTGGAATTGTTTTTGCGGGATGATTAAAATTGAAAAAAAAATTATTTATCTTGATAATTTTTATTTGACAAAGTGGTTTCGAAAGCATGCACTGATTCTCATCAGACACCAGCACACAGTGCATACTTGACTGGCACTGTGTGCTGGTGTCTGATGAGAATCAGTGCATGCTTTCGAAACCACTTTGTTAAATTAAAATTTTCAAGATAAATAAGAAATGTTTCAATTTTAATCATCCCGTAAAAACAATTCCAATTTGATTCTGCTTTCGGAGGCTTATTCCGCAAAACGATCGAGTTTCCCGTATCAATTATTCTCTGCTTTGATAAGCTTTAGAGACGATATACGTTGTCTATGCGATTATAGACAAGAAGGGAACCGTGATCACAAATCAATAACCTTTATAAACTTAATATTTGATCTCAAAAATGTAATGTTGCAACCATGTGGCTATGGGAAATTTATTTAATAATAGTATTTACGTAGAAAAGGATCGTACTTTGTTGTTGTGTCGGTCTCAACTTGTGAGTTACTAAATGAAATAATTAGATTATAGCCTGTACATACTACGAAAATGTTCGTCAACTTGGTGAACTAACACGTGCAATTGTTGTACGCAGGTAAACACTAAAGGTGCCATTACACGGTTTGTAGCATCTACAAATGTTTGTAGGTTTATCGAGTTTTTTCGCTACAAATTGTCTACAAATCGTGTAATGTCAAAATTTTTTAGCTACAAACATTTGTAGAAAGAGTTTGTTGACGGTTCGTAGATGATTGTCTACAAATGTTTGTAGGTGGAAAATGCGATTCGTGTGATAGGAAAACGAATTTTGAATTTGTAGATTTTAAACATTTGTAGACCAATCTGTAGTTCGTAGATGCATGAATTTTGACATGTACAAACTACCACTGTTTGTAGACATTTAAATTATCTGATTTAAGCGGTTGGACGGTGGGAGCGAACTCGAGGAAATTTTGTGTGTTTTGAACTGTGTGCTATCTTTCGGTGATATAATTATAACTGTTTAGACCGATTAAATGGATCCAAAGGATGCATTGACGTTGGTGGTGGCAATGAATTTGCTGGACAGTAGTGATAGTGATGAAGAAATTGAAATGGTGCCAAGGCGGAAACGGCGCTTTTGGACAAGAGATTGGATTCTTCGACGTAAAACCGAAGGATTCTGTCAAAAATTACTTCAGGAATTGGAAAGTAATGATTTGTCACTTTTTCATAATTTTGTTCGAATGACATTGGACCAGTTCAATTATTTATTGGGAAAAGTGACACCTTTAATAAAAAAGAAAGACACTAATATGCGGGAAAGTATTACAGCGAAGGAACGGCTTGTGTTAACATTACGATACTTGGCCACCGGTGAAAGTTTTGAATCGTTGAAATATTTATTTCGCATTCCGCAGCCGACGATCTCTAGCATCATTCCGGAAGTTTTGGATGCTATCTATACTGTCCTTGTGGGTGATTATTTACAAGTAAACATTATTTTTACATAAAATTTAAATTTATATTGATAATTTTTTTCTGTACAGGTACCGAAAAATCAAGAGGAATGGGAGTCGGTTGCCCAAAAATTCAACGATCTATGGCAGTTTCCAAACTGCATCGGTGCCGTAGATGGCAAACATGTCACAATGATAGCGGAAGCGAATTCGGGCAGCACGTTCTAAAATTACAAAGGCACGTTTAGTATCATTTTGATGGGAATCGCTGACGCCGAATATAAACTTTTATACATTGACGTTGGGCGGAACGGTAGATTTTCTGATGGAGGAGTGTTTAATCGGTGCACGTTTTCGGAAGCATTAAATAATGGTTTACTGCGTTTGCCTCCACCAAAGCCATTGCCAGGTAGACAGCTTCCGGTTCCTTATGTACTTTTAGCTGACGACGCATTTGCTTTGCGGCCAAATATTATGAAACCGTTCAGCCAGCGGGGTCTGACAATGGTCCAGCGCGTGTATAATTATCGCCTTAGTCGTGGTCGCCGTATTATCGAAAATGTGTTTGGAATAATGTGGGCTCGTTTTGGAGTGTTGCGAACGCCTATCAGACTAAATGCCGAAAAGGCGAAGAAAGTGGTACTAGCGTGTTGTGTGCTTCATAATTATTTAATGAGCACTAATAAAAGCAGATATGCACCGCCAAGAACATTCGATCGATACAGCGATACTGGCGAAATTATTCCCGGTAATTGGCGCGTGGAGGAAACTTCAGTGGAAACAATGTTTCGACGTCAACAATCACGCACAGAAGCGACATCAAGTGCGCATGAAATACAAAACGAATTTAAAACATACTTCGTTGAAGAAGGTGAATTAGATTGGCAATATAAACACATATGAATGCTTTGTGAGTTTAAGTAGTAATAGTTTAAGTTTAACCAGTAAGTTTAACAGTTAACAGTTTAAGAAGTATGAGCTGCTAATTGTATGTTATTGTATGTCATCGAATAAAAAATATTTCTATTGATCAAATAACAAAGCGTTTTTTATTTTCTTAGCAAAACAATTTACTCGACTTAAAACTCTTCGGTAAAATTCAGATCCTCAGAGGTAGAAAGTTCACTTGGTATCACATGAATTACGGTGTCCTGATGTGAAGGCTGCGAAAGAGAGGAAATGAAAAATAATTATTATGTAAAGATGCATAAAGTGAAGGAGTGTACCATGGATAACGCTTCGTCTATAACATCATTAAAGACGCGGGCTAGCTTTCTTTTGGCAAACTTTGCCTGGTCTGCATTAAGGCTTCTGAGTTCAGAAGCGATGTAATCACCAAACGCGCTAAATTCATCGTTAACCCGAACGTTTGCTGAAATATTTCCTAGTGCACGCACCGTCATCTCCCGCAATTCTGTTTTAAAGTCGCTTGAAGTGGACGGTAAAGTGTCCGGCGACTGATGCGTTGACGATCGTTTTGTGTCGCTGGCGCTTGAATGACGCTTCCTACCTTGTGTGGGTTGAACAATAGCCTCCTGCGTCAACATGTCACTCATTTCTAAGTCTTCAAATATGTTTTCTTCGCTGTGGGTGGTGGTCTGTAAAATAATATTATCAATGATCATTATATTGAAATATTACCAGAAAAAATATTACCATTGGCATAGATGTGGTCGACTGAGTTGATTGGCGAAGACTATGCGCCTCCAAGAACATCATGTCCTTAAAAAACTTCCACACAATTGGAATTTTTTCGTCAGTTCCTTGACCAGACTTCCGCGCTCGATATTTCGCAAGGTTGGTCCTGAATCCAGTGCGCAAGTTGTTCCACTTACCCTTGCAATTGTTGACACTCTTGCCATTCAAACTCGCAGCAATTTCCTTCCAGACGTCTTCTTTGGGTAGCTTGTATTCGGCGCACCCATTATCCCAAATTATAGACTGTTGCTGGATTAGCTGGATTAATTTCACAGATTCTTATTCCGTCCAATCCCCTTCAACTTTTTTTGTGTATGATGATTTTCGTTTCCCATGAACACGTGTTTCAGCAGGTTTTGCTGTTGGTGCCATGTTCACCTCCAAATCTGCGCCAATGGTGGTATTCAAAGCATCCATTTAGTCTGGAAATGAAAACAAAAACCAAGCTAAACAATTCAATCCACTAAATAAATTTTATACACTACACATACCAACTTTAACTCTAAACACTCGTAAAAATCTATCACGAGACAGAACAGCACCAAACTAACTTTATCACCGACAACTGAACCCTTGATCGAAAAAAGTTTTTCCTTTTTAAAACCCGACGATACCTGATTTTCAACTGAACATCTTTGTATACTAATATACTAATCGTCTGATGGCTATAATTATTAGCTACAAACATTTGTAGATAAGAATGCCAAAAATCGTTTGTAGAAGGATTTGTAGATGCGCGCACTACCTGAAATCTACAAATCGTCTGATAACGAAATTTCCTACCTGCAAACGTGCTACAAACATCTGCGATGCGAACACAATTTGTAGGTGTTTGTAGATCTACAAACGTTTGTAGATCCTTCAAACCGTGTAATGGCACCTTAACACTTATCTTAGGTTCGTAAACTTTTGCGCGAACATTGAAATTCAGTGCAAACTTATGCGCAATGTACTGATGATGAGATATATGCATTGCTTTTTGACAAAACCCATAGGAAAATTACTGTGTACATATGCATGTGACACTGTACGTAGCATGTAGATATTAATGGGACGCCGAACTTTGCATACTTAGTACATTCAATATGAAAGTTGCGCTTAATTAAGCGAACAACTTCATATTAAACTGCAGTTTCAAGTTAGATTTTCATTACAAATATTAGCTTAAATTTATTTTGACGAAAATTCTGCTTCTAAATTCTTCAGAGCAGTGATTACATCTTTGCTTGTAAAGTTACTTTCGCTATGCACCGTGAAAGGTTTAACTTCAGATGTAGCTCAAATAAATGTATTTGTATCCATGTTTTAACTTTCACAAATCTTTCAATATCTGGAAAATGCAGATAGGTTGTTTATTTGAAGGACGACATAATGAGTTTTTGAAATGGAACATTCAATAATACCGATATTTAAAAAATAAAAAAAAATCACAACCCATGTAAGTTGAAATTTCAATGTAATGTTTCAATGTGAATGGGCACCTCGTCTTTTCACCACTGTTTTTTTTTTTCATATGCCAAAACATGGATATAGTTTTAGGTTTTTCAGGAGGAAATCGTCGACGTTGAAATTATCGACGAAGATATAACGGTAATGGTGAATACCAACGGAGAACCTATGTATTCTAGAGGCAGTGGTCGCCAATTGAACGGTCGTTCTCGTGATGTGCCACTGCTTCGCAAGGCAGAGCATCAAATTGAGAAGGCATTCACAGCCCTGAACGATGCATTGACATTAAATAAGGGAGACGAGGATGAGTGCGATCTGTATTGCAAGCTTCTCGCTACAAAGCTTAAAAAATGCCCGGAAGACGAACGTCGCTTGTTGATGCTTCAAATTGACAAAATGTTTGTCAATAGGCAGCATAACTCCAACACTGCTGCCCCCACAGTACTCAGACCTGACATGCAATCGTCATCATCACCTTGTTGTGCGAATCAAGATAATCAACAGCAAACACCATATGCATTCCATTATAATGCAGTGACATCTCGGTCAGTTTATGCTCGATCAGAGGATATACTCGATTTAACAATGGGATCACCGACATATTAACAATTATTATAAGCAACTACATACTTATTAAAATTAAGCATTTTATCTAGTTGCATAATAAAAATCAATATTGAATCGAACTGCGTATGATATTGTTACGTAACTTTGTTGTAAGTAAATACCTTGATTTCGTCCTTCAAAGCTTCATTAATTGCAGCACATACGTCTGGAACTATTTTCGAAATCGCCGGACTCGAAATTTTAAAAAGGTAGTGGAGACTTCTGTAACTATCGCCGGTGGCGAGAAATCTCAGCGTAATCGCGAGCCTAACTTTTGCAGGAATAGCTTCCCTCATCCTATGTAGGGTGATATTTTATCGAGGATAAACTGAAAATCATTCGAAGACATTTGACAAAAATTTTGAAATTCTCTCGACGGTTCATTTAACATTTCGCTTAACATTCCCTCCATAGATTTCCTAAAATTACACTATATAAAACACAAATCAAACTAATATTATTTAAAACCATTATCACTTTGTTCTGTTTTTATTAACACTTGTCATCCACCATCTTCTTTTTCGCCGGGACTTCAAACATGTTCTTGCGTAGCACAGATTAAAATAACTCAATGCACACCAGGCAGTTGCAACAGCAACAACCTGTACCTCAGCCATCGTTCACTGAACTGAACAAAACAGCTCACAACTGTCGAAAGGTACATGGTGCAATATCCTAAGTAAACAATTCACCCTATGTCTTGCTGAGTCTCGTCCAATGTCTTGCTGAGTCTTGCGGAGTCTTGTCCACGAGACGCTCGTCCCTATGTATAAATCCGGCATTAGAAAAACGTCGATACTATTGTAAAACGATTGTTGATATAATCATATATTTGGCTAGTAATCGTTTAGCTTTACGTGGCGATTGGAATGAAGAAGAAAAATCTGAAGGAGGGTCATTCAACAGTTTATTTGAGTTTACGCTAACAAGAGATTCAGAGCTTTCTGCGTGTCAAAAGTACATGCCACCCAATGTCACCTACAAATCGCCCAACATTATGAATGAATTTATTGAAATTTTGGCTAATTTAGTTTGTAATGCTGTTGTCTATGAAATTAAAAGATCCTATGCTGACGCGTTTACAATTTTATTGGACGGCACCAAAGATAAAAACGGCGACGAATGCCTTTCAATAGCTGCAAGATTTGTTGCAAATGGCAAAGCAAAAGAAGCTCTTATTTTCTTTGAAACAAGCAAAGATTTGGATGCAGATGCGTTCTCTCAATTGATTTTACAATCACTGAATGATTATGGTTTGGACACGAAGAAAATATTGAGCCAGTGTTATGATGGAGCACCGGTGATGAGCGGTCATACATCGGGTGTAGCAAAACGACTTCAAGATTTGTTAGGTAAAATTATACCGTACGTACATTGTTTTAACCACCGTCTGCATTCGGTTATCATTGCCATTGTGAAGCAAATCACATGTGTTAAGCAATTTTTTGATCAATTAGAATTATTATATATTATACATTTTTCAAAAAACCAAAAGTAAAAAATATATATGAGGGGGGATCGCTAGCAAGATTAATTGATACACGGTGGGCGGGTCATTTCCAAGCAACGCAAAATGTACGTTCAAACTATTCTGGGATTTGTGCAGCACTCGATCAAGCCAAAGATTCTAATAGCAATTTAGATGGTGAACAAATTGCTACGGCAATTGGTCTATCAAATATCATAATGCAAAAAAAAGTTTGTTTTTTTATTGGTATTTATGAATGATTTTCTACAAACTTTTGAGCCAGTTGATCGCCTGCTTCAAAGCCGTGACATAAGCTGTAGTTCGCTATGATCGAACATCTTCAGTCTACCGTTACTAAATATAGAACTGATGAAAATTACAATAAGTTCATGAAATTGGTAGATGAATTACTTCTAGAATCTTCAGCAACAATTGCTTCACGGAATCGGCGAAAGTCAACACTTTTAGAAGATTTCGTGGTGGAAGAAACTATTGGACAACAGCCAAATGAAAATGACGATATGAAGTCTAAATATTTCGAAATAATCGATGTGGTGAATAAAGAATTTGTCGAACGCTAATAGTATGGATATTAATTATTTGAAAACACTTGAAACGTTAGGTTTGAAAATTCCAGCCGAGCATGAGCTGAAAACAGCAAAAAATTATATTGAAATCCAAAGAAAAGAATTTTTACAAACAAAAGAAAAAGAAAAAGAACAAAAAAGCAAAGAAAAGAAACAAAAAGGAAAAGAACAAAAGAGTAAAGTAATAGAAACTGAGAAAGAAAATGATGCCCAAAAAACTCTGAATCAATTCAATATTTTAAATTCACTCTATGAAATCCGTCAATTTGTTCCAGATGTATACAAGATTTATACATCAATAGAAACATTTGCTTGCAGCACTGCAGTGTGCGAAGCGTCTTTCTCTGCGTTGACTGCTATTAATATTACATTTAGACTTTCAATGACGAATAAGCGCATGCGACACCTTGCATATTCAGCCTTTGAACATAAGAGATTGAATGGTATTTCGGTTGATGATGTATTATATGAATTCAATAATAAAAAAGAACGAAGAATTCAATTATATTAAGTTAAGTTTGAAATAAAAGTTAAGTTTGAAAAAGAATGAGAACAAAAACAATTAAACAAAAATTTTTGATGTTTTTTGTGTTTATTTACATTTTATGCATATTTTTCTATTTATTGCCCTTTTCAGAGCAAGAGCGTATTTGAAATTTTTTTTGAATATTCAGCATTTTTCAGAGCATGCGCAGCTTTTCTCAGAGCATGCTAAGCATACTCAAGCACCAGGGTAAATACGGGCCTGAAACACCTTCTAGTCGTGATATTACAGATGAAGTGGTATTATCGAACTCTGCGCCTAGTTCATCGATTCAGTTAACTTTCTCCAATGACTCATTCGAATACAACATTCCCACATCAATCTATAATTCTAATCTAATAATTCAGCAATAGATCGACGGAAAAACATACTCTGCTATTAACTATATGTATTATCATAAAGAAATGCGGCACCATAGTAGAGGAACTCGTAGAAATCTCAAGCGATCACCTGCGCAACCTACTGGACTTTGGAACGTTAGAACGCAACTATTTAAAAAAGACAAACTCTAGCGCACCTGAACCTCTAGAAACACTAATGTTCGAAGAACAGTAGAAGAATCGTGCAGGTTTTGAGTGCCTTATTACTAGAGAAGCGGAAAATAGGTTTTTGCCTAGAGCCTAGGTATTTGCCTATTTTGGCCAAATTTTGCCCATCGTGCCTATTTCGATGTTTCAAACTCAAAATGGCCTTTTCTGCTATTTTAACTGTGAAGAAAATATATTTCGTGCTAAAAGTCGTTTTATATGAAGAGAAAAAATAAATTAATGAGAAATGCAAACTTCACAATTTTTTGGCACACAGCGATTTTGCGTACACAATCAATTTCATATCAATTGAAACACATAAAAAACAAGATGAAACAGAGAACAATTGTACCAAGCAAATATTGACGACTATTTGCGACGATATGTTACACTGTTTTTTCTTTCAATATGAATAAACAAGCAGGAACGTATTTAGACAGTGATTGTTAACGTTATATGTACGACAATTCTTTTCAGCAGCAATGCATTATTATTTTATAAACATTCGGTTTCTTCTGAAATGAGTATTTTTTTTGCAATTCTACAAATAAACGTTTCGAGCTGAGACTGTCACTGTCGATATATATTCAAATTGATAGCCATTCAGTTTCGATGATTCATATGTACGTTCATGTGTGCAGTATTTAAACTGTATTTTGTGTAGTGCACAAGCATGTTTGTACCAGGCACATTAATTGAATGTGTTTGAGCAAAATCAAATTGATTTGTGTTGTCCATTTGTGTTTCGAATTTCATTGAGTGTAGTTGACAGTATATATACGCAAAAATGGGTAGAACAAAGGAAACTCATCGCGACTTTTGTGTACGAATGGCTACAAAATTTCCAGCTACATTTCGAACAGATAATTCGATATTATTTTGCAAATATTGTGAGTGGTCAGTAGCTGCCGAAAAACTTTCTCATGTAAAACAACACATTGCTACTGAAAAACACAAAAAAAATATTGAACTCAAAAATCCACTGCCACGCTCATCGGCCCAACAAAGTCTATTGACAGAACATCAACAACCGCGTCCAGAACAAAAAGTCAACCAATTCCACATGGATCTGTGTAAAATGTGTGTTGAAGCAAACATCCCATTGAAAAAAATAAGCCACCCTTCCGTTGTAAATTTCTTAGAAAAGTACACGCAAAAATTACTTCCAAGTGAAACTACGTTACGTGAAAAATACGTGCCAATTTTATACAATGATTGCATGAAAACGCTTCGTGAAAAGGCAAAGAACAAACATGTTTGGGTATCCATTGATGAAACGACAGATGTTGACCAGCGACTAGTTGTCAATTTCATTTTTGGGATTTTGGATGACGTCGAAAATAGTGCAGAGCATCAAAAGTGTTATCTATTGAATATGGGTATTGTAGAAAATGCCAATGCAAGCACTATGGCCGCATTCTTCAATGACTCACTGCTTTTGCTTTGGCCAAATGGTTTGTACAATAAATTGTAAATCATATCATTTTAGTATGTGAAAACAATTTAAGTACAGAAGTTTCATTGTTTGGACTAGGAATTGAATACAATAGGGTGCTTGCTGTTTTAACTGATGCTGCTGCGTACATGATTGCAGCAATGGGCTCACTGCGAATTTTGTATCCAAAGATGGTGCACTTGACTTGCTTTTCACATGGTTTACATCGGGTTGCAGAGTTCATTCGCACTAGATTTCCGAATGTTAATCGATTGATATCAAAATCTAAAGCTGTTTTTGTGAAGGTATATTACAAAACAAATTTACATTTATTTTTTCAATCACAGTATTTTTATGATTTTTTAAAGTAGTAAAATAAAACTATATTTTAATCAGGCACCGTCTCGTCAAAAAAAATTCAAAGCAGCTTGCCCAGAATTAGCTCTACCCCACGAACCAGTTACAACTCGTTGGTGTACGTGGCTAAAGGCAGCAATATACTACTGCGATAATTTTGCAGAGATCAAATCTGTCATTGATTCATTTGACAGCAACGATTCCGAAGCGATTCGAGCAGCCAAAGAGCTGTTTGCCGATAATCGTATAAAAACTGATCTGGCATACATCAAATCTCATTTTTCACACCTAGTGTCGGCAACAATTAAACTGGAAACACAAGGATTGACAGTGAGTGAAAGCATTCATACAATCACATCCATTCGCAGATCGCTGAATGCATTAAGTCAAAGAGAATTTGGCTATAAAATGGAAGCGGTGCTTCATCGAAATCCTGGATATAACACTATTCTTGACATCAACAATGTTTTGAACGAGCGTAAACAGCCAATAGAACAATTTGTGAAGGATCTATTGCCACACGAATTAGCTTTATTCAAACATTGCCCGACAACATCAGCTGACGTAGAAAGATCATTTTCAATGTATGCAAATGTACTGACTGACAAACGCCGATGTTTCTTATTTGAAAATTTGAAGCAACATTGTATTGTCCTTTGCAATCGTGAAAATAAATATTGATGCATTTTGTGTGCATTTAAATTCGTGCCTATTTGTGGATATTAAACTGTTTTTCGTGCCTATTTTGGCCATTTTTAGGACTTTTTAGGTGCCTAAAATCGTTTTTTTCAGAACTATTTTCCGCTACTCTGCTTATTACGGCCAAACTGTTTCAAACGCCACGTTTTACTTTGGTCTCAAGAATGCATTATAACTCATATGGTGGAAGGTTTCAGATATTACCACTGGCATGAATTTCAACGTTTATGAGAGCAAAACACGGGTAAATTATATTCGTTATCAGTTGCTTATTTCACAAAATTTTGAAAGCAGCATCTCATATAACATCAATGAAGAAAATGCTCAGTGCCTGCAGCACTGTAACTGAAGTTAGTGTTTGGGTCTGCGATCCGAAAAATTTGCAGAACTTTGGGAATTGAAATATTGGTTAATTATTTTCATTGTAAATGTTTCCGGTATGAATACTAACTGTAAGCATTTATTGATACAAAAGTAGCACAACCGACTCGTGCTGGCAACATTCTGCCTGTATCAAAGCCAAGAATATATCACATCTGCTTCATGTTGTTATATTACATTCGAAGTTATAGGAGTATAAAGAAATTTA
>CANBKX010000108.1:0-37776 GCA_947369275.1 Nemotelus nigrinus
ATATATATATATATATATATATATATATATATATATATATATATATATATATATATATATATATATATATATATATATATATATATATATATATATATATATATATATATATATATATATATATATATATATATATATATATATATATACGTTAAATATTATAAATTGTGATATTCAAAATATATTATCTTATTCACAAATAGCACCATATTTTAAATTTTCACAGAATGATAGTGCAAGCCTCGAGCTTACATCAGTAACGAACAGCATCAGCGTTGATCCTTCCCCTGTAAGTCATGCACATCATTATTATTATAAAATGCATTGATTTCATTGCAGTCATAGTTTCATTATCCATAATTGTATTTTTAATAGGTAATCTGTAGAGCTGAAGAAATGGATTGTGGCAGTTTTTTCGTAAAAAATGTAAGCTTGCTTCATATAACTTTAAAAATTGCTTACATATTTTTATTTTTAGAAACATATTGAAAATATGGCGAGTGAGGGCGGCAGCACAAATATGAGTGCCAAGGAATTTGTGACCACAGTGAGTTGTAATTTAATATATTTCGGCATGCGAAGGTTCTTTCGAAAGCTAAGGTTCAATTCAAAATGGTTTTTCTGAATTGGTCAGTAGATCATGATTTTGGATTTAGTGTTTTTTGGGGGTTAATACTCATGCATAGGTTTAAATGTATTTTAAAAATGCCAAATTTGGTTTAATTAACTTTTTTTACGTTCCGCGATTACGAAAAAAAATGTATTTGTTTATACTGCGAATATTTACATTTACGTTGGCAGGTTTCATTTTCATTACTATATAGCTTCACTACACTTTCGTGTAATTTAATTAATATTTTTAAGGGCATATACGGGGAACATTACAAAGATAATTAGTAAATTTTTTTATATTGAAAGAATAATTTGTATTAAAATGTTAAACCTGTCGTAGGCATCAAATACGCGTCCTGATGAAACGAATGCCTACATTAAGATGTTGGAAGCAAAAATAAGAAAACAGCAAGTAGTAATCAAGCGAAAAAACCAAATTATCCATAATTTAAGACGGAAAGCCCATCGAAGAAATAGAAAACCCTATACAAGATCTTTTACAAGTTTTGAAAGAGAAAAATCTTATTTGCGAAAGCACATGTGAGCAACTTACTAATATTGGTGCCATAAACTTACACATACTAGAAAGGCAACTAAAAGTCCATGCTTCCACTAACGCGAAAAATTCATACGACCCGGCGACGAAGGTGTTTGCTCTGAGCTTAAATTTTTTGTCTCCTCGAGCGTACGATTATGTAAGAGCAACATTTAGTAATTTTCTTCCACACACAAGAACATTGAGAAGATGGTACGAGACAGTAAACTGTGAGCCTGGATTTATTAAAGAAGCTTTCCAATCAATTCGACATGTAGTTTCATCTGCACGAAATGGGGAAAAAATATTTGTAAATGTAGTTTTCGATGAAATGCACATAAGGCAGCATGTCGACTGGGATGGGAGAAAATCACACGGTTTTGTTGATTTCGGCGATGGGGTCAACAGTGACATTTTGGCCACACAAGTACTAGTTTTTTTAGCTGTTTGTATAAACAAACCGTGGAAAATACCTCTAGCTCATTTTCCTATCTCAAGCATTACTGCCGAGCAAAAATATAACTTTGGCTGATACTGGCGTTCAAATAGTAGGAATTACTTTTGATGGAGCCACGACGAATCTTACTATGTCCAAATTACTTGGCTCGGATGTGCGTGATACCATGTCCCAAGGATTTGTGACATTCGAACAAAATGAAGACCAAATTGTACTCCATCCAGATCCATGTCATATGCTCAAACTTGTAAGAAATGCATTACCAGATTTGAAAGTTATCGCTGATGGTGAGGGCAAACAAATAAAATGGGAATATTTTCAATCTCTTTTGGAGCTACAGGAAAAGGAGGGATTACATTTAGGAAATAAATTGCGAAAAGCGCATTTGTACTTTTGCAACCAAAAAATGAAAGTACGTCTTGCAGTTCAAACCTTGAGCAAGTCTGTAGCAGACGCACTGGATTTTTGTCGTGAAGTTTTGCAACTGAATGCGTTTTCGGGAAGTGAAGCAACAAGCAAATTCATCCGTATTTTTAATGATTCATTTGATGTTATGAATAGCAAGAATCTTTCAAATTTTGAGCCCCTTAAAAAAGCGCTTTCTGAAGATAACGCTCACGCCATATTTAAATTTTCTCAAGAGGCCATTTGCTACATAAAACAGTTGAAGCTGCTATCGGGAAAACCTTTAGTAAATTCAAGACGAAGCGTAGGTTTCTTGGGCCTAATCGCTTCGCTACGGAATCTGAAAGTGCTGTATGATCGTTTTATAGCCACAAAAATTCTTAAATTTTTGCCGCTTTACAAAATCAACCAGGACCACATTGAACTTCTCTTTGGCTCAATACGGTCTGGTCTTGGAAACAATAACAACCCCACCGCTAGGCAAATCAGAAACTGCTTGAAAAAGTTGATGGTAAGATGCCAATTAAGAGAAGGGGGGATTGGAAATACAATACCACTAGAGCAGATTTCCATTTTGAATTCGAGTAAAGAAAGCACGGTGCAAAAGATAAATGAAACTTCTGCACGTAATGCCATGACAAAATCTATCGAAGAAAATACACTACATATCGATGAAAAATTTCTTCATGAGCATAGCTATGCGACGGACCCAGGAAGAATTTCGCAATACACAAAGTATGTCGTCGAATACATAGCAGGATTTGTTGTATTTGAGCTTTGTGAAATTCTTCATTGTGATTGTTGCATTTCAGCCATTCAGGGTGCTCTTAATATAAAATCACTTATAAAATATAAAACTAGAGGATTTTTGAAAGTTCCATCTGAAAGTGTAGTAGCAATATGTCAAGAAACCGAGAAAAATATTCGAATATACCAGTACCGTGGCCACAACAATATTTTGTCTTCGAAGGCATATCAGTCGATAATTATCTCCGTCCAGAAACACTGTGTTGGCAAAAATTTATTTGAGGATCATTCTGACCACATGTCCAGCGGACAACACTATAGTCTGATCGTTAAATTAGTTATTGAAAAATACTTAAAAACTAGATATAATTTCATGGCCAAGAAAATTAGCGAAAAAATTTCTATGCGGCAGTATTATAATAAGATGATACATTTTAAGGGAATGTAGACTAACATTAACTATAATATAAGAAGATATTTATGGACCTATTTCAAGATTTTTCAAGATTTTCAAGATATTTCAAGATTTTCAAGTTATATTAAGATATTTCAAGATTACATTTATTATGAGTTTATTTATTTTCTGCTTCGAAGTTGGACGAAAGCCGTAATTTAAGAACATATTTATTGACCTATTTCAAGATTTTTCAAGATTTTCAAGATATTTCAAGATATTCAAGTTATATTAAGATTATTCAAGATTACATTTATTACGAATTTATTTATTTTCTGCTACGAAGTTGGACGAAAGCCGTAATTTTGCCAAAGCCGTGTCCCAAGCCCGGTTGAAAAAGAAAGAGGGAGGCTCTTGTCCATTTCCAAGTTAATTTTAAAACTCCTCTTAAAATGCCTAATTATGTTTTCGAGTTTTATACTAAATTCCACGTATAATATCTTTTACCGGCTGTGATCGACAGCTTTATTTCAATATATGATTTATAGATTATTATCTTATTCAAGAGAAAATGAATTATAGAACTTGAATTGTGGACACAATAATTGAAGATGGTATATACTTCAAAATTAAGGAAAGAAGAAAAAAATAGCAAAATCTCAAAAGAAAACCAAATTGTAGATTTCCATATATATTAGACTTTATAGAAAATTTCATATTTTTTAATAAATTAATGCTTAACATTTCATATTTTTCAATGAGTTCATGTTACAAACACATTATAATACATCATATTCAAAGTTAATCAACTCATTCACCAAAGACAGAACACTTTTTAACTTTATTAAAAGTAGAAGCTTACATCATTATCGAACACCATATGGTTTTGTTCTTCCCAGTAAGTTATATTCATTGTTATTATTACAAATGAATTAATTTCACTAAAGCCATAATTTTGAAATCCATAGTTTAATTTTTCATAGGCATGTGCGTAAACTGAATTATATATTCAAAGTCAAACATTAAGGTACTTTGAGCAGTTCAA
Source organism: Nemotelus nigrinus (assembly GCA_947369275.1). Classification (NCBI taxonomy): domain Eukaryota; kingdom Metazoa; phylum Arthropoda; class Insecta; order Diptera; family Stratiomyidae; genus Nemotelus; species Nemotelus nigrinus. The sequence goes on from CANBKX010000108.1 coordinate 4,196, forward strand.
ACATTAAGTATTTTTGCATTTTATCGTAATAATAATAATATTTCACTAGAAATTTTACATACACATAGATTGCGACTTCAAGTATAGTACTTTGCATTTTCATATGCCACATGTTTTTCTCGACCCCTACGAAAAAATGAAAACTTGAAATTGCATACGCCTTTGGATTGTCGATTTGCCGTCGGTCGCGGGGGCTATTGGTGGAAAGTGATACAGTCAATGTCGACTCCATTATATACTATCTCAGTGGTCGCATCATACGAAAACTTGACTGGACCACCGACTTGTCTGCTGCTATACACCAAATTCGAAAAAACTCCGGTTAAATATCAACCGGGCCGAAATTCTTCACGTTCAGCAATTGCAGCTGATTGGCTATTAATGCGCACTCCACTACCCGCGATTTTTCCAGTTGGCCAGACATATATTAAGAATCTGAATTATAATGTGCACAACCAGTGCACAAACCCAGGTATACATTTTTAAAAAGTCATCACTGACAGTTGACTGAATTCGGCTGCACAGCGAACCTGGTGTCGGATCCCTGTACCGTATGATTTGGGGATGCCCTAATTGCGTCAAAATTGGAAGCAATGGGTATTGGAAAGAAACCGCTCTAGCGGTATAGTGAAAAAATTTTGCGGGTGGAAGAACAAAGAAAAAGGGGGACTGGAGTATGAACTGCAGAGGAAGAACGTTCAAGAATTTTTAAGCGGGAAAAAAATTAAAGAAAAAGTAAAGTGCAAGTTAACAAAATTTGTTTGAGAATATAGTGAAAGTTAAGAAAGTTTGCGAGTACAAAGTGATCATTGAGACACTTAAATTAAGAATTCTAGTGTGGAGAGTGAAACTAGGACATTGATGAGTATTGGCGATTAGAGAACTTAATACTGAAATAATGGAAAAACGTTAACTTTGCATTTAAAACATAAGTTGAAGCTGGGAAGCACTAAGGGGACAACGACCGAGCTGATAGTGGAAAAAACAAAAGATCTTCGCAATAAGGGTATATCGTTGAATTAGTGGCTGAAGGAAAGGAAGTCTAGCAGACTATCTGGGTCTTCAACGACAGTGACGATTTCACAAAACCACAAGGGGAGAACGATTGCAGAAGAGCAGGTGATGGTGTAAAACGGATCTTAGTTTCAAAGGTACGATTTTCAGTTGGACAAGTTTGTGAGTGGAGGCCAAATAATTAGTCGTTTGAAAAAAAATCAAAAGAAGAACTTTTATGAATAATAAAATAGTTAACTATTCAACCAGATTTTATTCACTAATTAAAGAAATGCTTATAAAAAAATAAGATTAATTAAAGTTCTTGAATTATATCAACGGAGACGGAATATATAATCATTCACATAGTTAAAAGTTAAAATAAATGACGTGGTATACATATGAATTACGGAAAATTTACTATATATATTCCTACCATAAATATTTTATGAAAAATTTTGGTGTGGGTGCATGTACATTTATATATATATATAAGTATCTTGATAGCTTTTGTATACAGAATATTAATTTAATAGGTTATTTCAGTTGGATTATTCAAATTTGATTACTCAAATTTTTTTGGTTCTCTTGTATGATATATGTGAACAAATCCCGGCCGGGGTCTGGTATGAATGAATCCCACCCAAATCATTAATTGATTTGTATGTTTACTTTTGTTTGCTTGAATATTTTAGTTTGATTTTTTGCTTGAGTTATTCAGATTTTCTTTTTAAGTTTTTTTGTGGCTTTTAGTTTGGTTTTTTTTTTGTTTTGATAATTTCCGTTTCTATATACCTAATGAATTATAACTAAATTAATAAATGATGATTCTTGCGAATCCTTTTCTTTCCCTTCCTAATTGTGGTTGTCGTTGACTGATGGAATTTAACAGGTTCAAAGTGTTGTACTGTCTTCGTGCCATAGCACGTAAAGATTTTCCGCCCGTAAACCCAGGCCAGACTGAGCTAGTCGGCTGGAAAAAGGCACGCCGGGCAAGAGAAAGGAAAATCTCTAAATAAATATATGCTGCACTGACGACGGATCGACAGAGTTTACAGTCGCAACAAATGGCGCCCAACACGTTTTGGCTTTCTTTTTATATACTTTTCTTTTGATAGTTGTGCTTTCGGCTGGGGTGGCAAATGTTTAATAGAAGCATCTTGTTACCTCAGCCATTTTTTTTGTTTTCTTTGGCTATGGTTGCTGTTATATACCTGACATTTTCAATTTTCTATCATCATCTTGTCGAGCGGTCGTCAATGCAGCATTGGCGCCCCTCTCGTGCTATTGTCTTCGTTTTATGTGTCTAACAGAGCTTGTCTCTTTAATTGCTGACCAGACTCTTGTGGTTGTAGTATTACCTCCGGATAAATTAAATAAAACTGCGCATTATCTTCTGGTCAATAGAATTAATCTTGTAAAAAGTTTCACTTGAATTTGAGCAACTGGAGAAAAGTGTCCGTTGGGGAGACCCATGAGCTGGTCATGATCCTTGTCCATCTATAAGATGTTGTTCAATCATTTGAATTATTTTGAGCAAGACTCAGGACAGATGTTCATGGGGTCCTTTCAAGACAACTACAAGAGATCTGTAACCTCCTGATTTCCCCAGTCCTATTTCATCATTCAGTGTCAAATTTTATACCTTTTCCCTTCCTGTCTTTATTTCCTATCACGAAGAGGATCCGTAAGAATCATAATTTTTTTTTATGAATTGGGAATTATACTCATCAAATTCGAAGAACTTTGGTTTTGCTGATACATTACTAGTGTATGTTATTATTTTGGCTGTACATAACTGCGTTATCATTGAACGATATTGAGAAGAATTTGAAGGTTTTTCTTTTGATGGTGAATTCTTTCGGTTGCTGCTCTTACTTATCTGGAAAAAAGTATACTTAATTGTGGATTGATTTGGTTTGGATTTGAACTATATACTTTATTTGAACATGCGTCGGAGAACAAATAGTTGGGACCCTAGTTACAAGCCTTTCCAGCACCAATTGGAACGCTTGAGCCTATCACACAGAGGCGATGAGAACGAATTCGTCTCCTACTGGTCAGACGGTAGCACACAGTTCAGCCACTGAGTCATCAAGAAGACGAATTCCTCACGAAGAAAGTTCTTTCATGCACTAGGAGCAAGCGTCGCGTCCGAGTACTTTGATCAGTAATGACCCACCGAGAGTCACTTTTCAGGCGCAAGCAGAGATGAGTGAGTGATCGTCAATAAAAGTCCCTATAACTAAATGGAACCTGATTTTCGATGGCTCGACTTCAGGTTTGACCGCGAGACAGTTTATGTTTCGTGTGTTGTCCTTGGCGGAAGATTACCACGTTCCTCTAGCCACCCTGGCTATAGACTTTCACCTGCTTCTGCGAGGACAGGCCGCAGATTGGTACTGGCGTTTCCGGGAATTGAATTATCCGCTTTTATGGAGTAGGTTACGGGTAGAATTTCTGGAACGGCTCAGCTCTTTTAGATCCAATGTGGACGTGCGGAGAATTTTAGATGGTAGATTGCAAAAGCCAGGAGAACGTTTCCAAGATTTCTTTGATGCCCTTGAGAGTATTTCTCTACAATTAAATACCCCCTTAATGGATCTTGATCTTCAGTGTGTAGTGCTTAGGAATATGTCTCCAGCACTTAGAATACACTTAGCTGGCGTGGAATTTACCTCAACCCGAGAGTTAGTCAGACGCTGCTGTCTGGTGGAATCAGAATGGAGACTCTTGAAAATGAATTCAGATCGAGACATCAATCGTCGGCCACGTCAAGTGCAAGAGGTGCATTTCGACTCGGATTACCTTAACAATAGTCATCTGAGTGAACCCACTTTGTTCGCTCGTCATCCGTTATGGGATCAGGGATATGCTCCATCTGATGATGGTATCCAAAACAATGTGCGGGTGATTCAATCGGGTCTTAAAGGTGTTTCTTTTGATAATCCTAATTTAAGACCGGCTAGTTATAATGCAAGGTTTACACAAGAAAGTCAATCTAGACCTGATTGTGGAAATTATGCGCAAGTAGATTCAAATCCACCAGTCCCTCGGTACTTTTCTGAATTTTTAGGTTCCACTCCCTCAAATGTGTTGACAAAACAGGAAGTACACGCCGTACAAACGAACTCCAGCACCTTTAGGAATAAAGATCGTGAAGTAGAGGGTAGAGGAGAATACCGAGTGTGTTGGAATTGTCGTGACCTGGGTCATGGTTTTATGGACTGTCCCGCTCCCATACAACGTATATTCTGCTTCGGATGTGGCAAGGAAGGAGTACTAAAACCTAAATGCCCTAGATGCCAAGCGGAAAACTCCAGCAGGAATGCGCTTTCAACGGCGAGGATGCGTATTCCGCTGGCTTTTCACTCAACCAGACCTCAAAAGACTGACGTAGCTACCAATGTCGACCCCGAATTGCAACGCCGTCAATAAATACACCCCAAAATCCATGTCCTTCTGTTCTTTTCCATTCGTCTACTAACTCAAAACATGATGCTCGTAAACAGTCATCAAGGCGTTTTAATCGCGCCTAGAGATATTTCACCCGTCGGCGATTTTTGCGGAAAGCCTGTTTAGATTCTATTGTATCCATCCATGGAGATAACCGACCATTTGCCACCATTTCCATCAAAGGTCGGCAGTTGACTGGCTTGCTAGACAGTGGAGCAAGTGTAAGCATCCTGGGAGCAGGGGCATTGAAGCTGGTTGAGGAGTTGGGCTTGAATATACATTCAATGCCTACTGAAGTTCATACCGCTTCTGGCCAAAAGGCGCCTGTACTCGGGTATGTAAGCACATTGGTGCAATTCAAGGAGAAGACGAGGCTAATACGCTTCCTAATATGCCCCAGTTTAATCAATTCAGTTTATCTGGGCATAGACTTCTGGGATGCATTCAAAATTGCACCGCATTGTTCTGCTGTTGAGTTAGTTCCACAGGACCCTGGTTATCATCAGTTGTCTCCAGGGGACAAGCAACGGCTCGATGAAGTCGTGCGTCAATTTCCATCGTTTAACCAGCTAGGATTGGGCAAAACCAATTTGTTGTCACACGTGATAGACACAGGTGATGCTCAACAAATTAAACAGCGTCACTACGCACTGTCACCAGTGGTGCAGAAATTGATGTATGACGAATTGGACCGTATGCTGTCTTTAGGGGTAATTGAGGAGAGTAGGAGTTCCTGGAGCTCTGCGGTCACAATAGTAAGGAAACCCGGTAAAGTGCGGTTATGCCTGGGCGCCAGACGATTGAACGAGATTACTGTCAAGGATGCGTACCCTTTGCCGTTGATCGAGGGCCTGTTAGCACGTCTGCAGTCCACACGCTTTATAACCAGTCTGGACCTGAAAGATGCCTTTTTTGGTTTACAGTACCTGGACGTCCTTTGTATCACTTCACTATCATGCCTTTTGGATTGTGCAATGCTCCACAGACTATGTGTCGATTGATGCATAAGGTCATCCCTCACGAGTTGCATGACCAGGTATTCGTTTATTTGGACGATTTGCTGATAACAAGTCCAACATTTGATGACCATCTCAAATTGCTGTCTATTGTGGCCAATTTATTACAGCAGGCGAATTTGACCATCAATGTTGAGAAGAGCAAATTCGTCCAAAAAGAAATTCGATACCAAGGTTATGTGATAAGTGATGGTGTCCTAAAGACGGATCCTGAAAAGGTTTCCGGCATCATAGCATATCCACGACCCAAAACGGTAAAAGATGTGAGGAGATTCATGGGGATGGCTGGGTGGTATAGGCGTTTCATCCCAAATTTTGCGTCTATTACATCACCTATGACGGATCTGCTGAAGGGTAAAAGAAGGTTCGTATGGACTGAGGCTGCTAATAAGGCTTTCGATCGGACGAAGGAACTTTTAGTGTCTGCACCTGTGTTGATCAACCCAGATTTCTCTCGGCACTTTTATATTCAGTGCGATGCAAGTGCCACCGGCATCGGCAGTGTTTTATTTCAGAGAGATGATGATCGTGGAATGCATCCCATCGCCTTTATGTCATCGAAGTTGAGTGCTGCGCAGCGCAACTATAGCGTTACCGAACTAGAATGCTTGGCTGCGGTGCAGAGTGTCAAAAGGTTTCGGGCATATGTCGAGGGGCTGCCTTTCACCATTATCACAGACCATGCCAGTCTGAAATGGTTAATGGGCCAGAGAGATCTGTCGGGGAGATTGGCACGGTGGAGCCTAAAATTACAAGGGTTCAATTTTAACATCGAACATCGAGCAGGCACTCAAAATGTCGTCCCAGACGCGTTGTCACGAGCACGTGACTCCGAAGGGGGAGCTCAGTGTGCTGTTGTTTGTCTTCCTGAGCATCACCAATTGCTAGGGAACATTCCATCACAGGCCTTTCAAGATCCTGATTACTTGAATCTCGTCCATCAGATTGAGCAACATCCGGATCAGTTCGAAAACTTGTACACCAAAAACCGAGTTGTGTATATTCATCTAGGATCACACGGAGGTCTCGACTTAGATATTCCCAGTGCAAAGGTGTGGGTGCCTGAAGGAGGAAGACAAGTGTTGCTGGCACGTAGTCATGACAGCCCTTTGGGGTCACATTGTGGGATTCGTAAAACACTAGAAGTCTTGAGACGCTATTATTACTGGCCGAAGCTGCGTCAAGATGTCACGAGCTATGTCAACAAGTGTTCGATTTGCAAGCAAGTCAAGGCCACGAATGCTACGATGAGACCTCCTATGGGTGCTGCCAGGATTACTGATCGGCCAATGCAGCGCTTGTTTATTGACTTTATGGGCCATATCCTCGTTCAAAGTTAGGTAACACCCAGTTGTTGGTGGTGCTCGATCATTATACCAAATTCATTTGGCTCAAGGCCCTACCCAAAGCAACAGCTGAGTCGATGGTAAAATTTTTAAAAGAATACGTATTTTTGACCTTTGGCGTGCCGGAAACCATCCATACTGACAATGGGGTCCAATTTGTATCTAAGCTTTTCTCGGAATTCCTGGCCCAATATGGGGTGAACCATTGCTACACCCCTTTCTATTCACCCCAAGCTAATGCCTCCGAAAGAGCCAACCAGTCTATTCTAACCGCTATTCGAGCCTACATAGGGGACGACCATCGGAATTGGGACGCTAACCTGCCGGAGTCGTGTGCCGCATTTCGTAATGTAGTACATGAGGCCACAGGTTGTTCGCCCCATTTCCTGATGTTCGGGTATCAGCCTATCCACCATGGTTCTAAATACGCGCTTTTGAAGTCTTTACAGGCTTTTGAGGATGGAGAGGTTGTGACAGTACCAAATTGTGACCGGTTACGTCAGATTCATTGTCAGGTCAAAACCAAAATGACTGAGGCATACAACAAGGGCGCGCAAAGATACAATTTAAGAAGCCGTGTAAAAGATTTTGCCATCGGTCAAGACGTATGGGTACGTAATCATTCGCTTAGCTGTGCGGTGGACTGATTTGCTAATAAACTTACCCCAAAATTCATCAAGGCAACGGTCAGGCGTAAAGTGGGGCAAGTCATCTACGAGTTGGTGGACGAGAAAGGAAAGGTGCTGGGAAATTACCACGCCAAAGATATCAAAGCGTGATAACGGAAGATGTTCACAGTCGGATTCCAGTGAATTCTGTCCGGCATTTTGAGACATCTCAGGGTCGGAGTCGTCCCCACGAGTGTTGCAATGCTGACAGTAAATACGGTTCAAATTTCTTCAAATCTTGAACTAGTGCCAATTCTTCATCTTTCGTCAGTGAGCATTGTTTCCAATCGACTATCTTCGCAGTTCAGCAAATTTTTCTTAGCAGAACACTTCTCGGTACACGAAAAGAATATCATTATGTACTTTACTGCTCAAAACGCTCAAAACGCTTTGTGTCTATAAATACCTGGCAAAGTGCAATGGAAATCGCTTCATTTGTCTTGTTAACATAACCGATTCATCAGGTAACTCTGTTACAAAATATGGACCCTGGGCAGGTAGGTCAGCGGGGCCCATGAGCTTAGGTTGCGTATCCATAGTAAGTTCGTATTCTTCTGATTTGTCCTAAAAAAATAAATCAAATTACTATTAAAGTTAACGATCGTTGACTCTGGTCAAAGCCACCTTCCATTATTTCGGGGAAATGTATGCCATCATCTGACACCGACATACGGCGGATCTCGTCCGGTGCCAGAATGCCAAACTGGACCCGCTTGACGGTCCGAAGAGGCGCCTTCAAGTCTGACATGTTTTTAGAATCTCACTAGAACCTTTCTTCGAATACTGAACCAATTAGACGCACTTCTTCGGGTTATATCGTACCAATCTTTATAAACACAAAACTGTCGACGATTCTAGACCACGGTCACTCGTCTATCACACAAACCAATTATAAATTCTTGTGCAATGCACGCATCATTCACATAAACAGGGTCGCATCATACGAAAACTTGACTGGACCACCAACTTGTCTGCTGCTATACACCAAATTCGAAGAAACTCCGGTTAAATATCAACCGGGCCGAAATTCTTCACGTTCAGCAATTGCAGCTGATTGGCTATTAATGCGCACTCCACTACCCGCGATTTTTCCAGTTGGCCAGACATATATTAAGAATCTGAATTATAATGTGCACAACCAGTGCACAAACCAAGGTTTACATTTTTAAAAAGTCATCACTGACACTTGACTGAATTCGGCTGTACAGCGAACCTGGTGTCGGATCCCTGTACCGTATGATTTGGGGATGCCCTAATTGCGTCAAAATTGGAAGCAATGGGTATTGGAAAGAAACCGCTCTAGCGGTATAGTGAAAAATTTTTGCGGGTGGAAGAACAAAGAAAAAGGGGGACTGGAGTATGAACTGCAGAGGAAGAACGTTCAAGAATTTTTAAGCGGGAAAAAAATTAAAGAAAAAGTAAAGTGCAAGTTAACAAAATTTGTTTGAGAACATAGTGAAAGTTAAGAAAGTTTGCGAGTACAAAGTGATCATTGAGACACTTAAATTAAGAATTCTAGTGTGGAGAGTGAAACTAGGACATTGATGAATATTGGCGATTAGAGAACTTAATACTGAAATAATGGAAAAACGTTAACTTTGCATTTAAAACATAAGTTGAAGCTAGGAAGCACTAAGGGGACAACTACCGAGCTGATAGTGGAAAAAACGAAAGATCTTCGCAATAAGGGTATATCGTTGAATTAGTGGCTGAAGGAAAGGAAGTCTAGCAGACTATCTGGGTCTTCAACGACAGTGACGATTTCACAAAACCACAAGGGGAGAACGATTGCAGAAGAGCAGGTGATGGTGTAAAACGGATCTTAGTTTCAAAGGTACGATTTTCAGTTGGACAAGTTCGTGAGTGGAGGCCAAATAATTAGTCGTTTGAAAAAAAACAAAAGAAGAACTTTTATGAATAATAAAATAGTTACTTTTTCAACCAGATTTTATTCACTAATTAAAGAAATGCTTATAAAAAAATAAGATTAATTAAAGTTCTTGAATTATATCAACGGAGACGGAATATATAATCATTCACATAGTTAAAAGTTAAAATAAATGACGTGGTATAGATATGAATTACGGAAAATTTACTATATATATTCTTACCATAAATATTTTATGAAAAATTTTGGTGTGGGTGCACGTACATTTATATATATATATAAGTATCTTGATAGCTTTTGTATACAGAATATTAATTTAATAGGTTATTTCAGTTGGATTATTTAAATTTGATTACTCAAATTTTTTTGGTTCTCTTGTATGATATATGTGAACAAATCCCGGCCGGGGTCTGGTATGAATGAATCCCACCCAAATTATTAATTAATTTGTATGTTTACTTTTGTTTGCTTGAATATTTTAGTTTGATTTTTTGCTTGAGTTATTCAGATTTTCATTTTAAGTTTTTTTGTGGCTTTTAGTTATATTTTTTTTTTTTTGATAATTTCCGTTTCTATATACCTAATGAATTATAACTAAATTAATAAATGATGATTCTTGCGAATCCTTTTCTTTCCCTTCCTATTTGTGGTTGTCGTTGACTGATGGATCTTTAACAGGTTCTAAGTTTTGTACTGTCTGCCTGCCATAGCACGTAGAGATTTTCCGCCCGTAAACACACGCCAGGCTGAGCTAGTCGGCTGGGAAAAGGCACGCCGGGCAAGAGAAAGGAAAATCTCTAAAAAAATATATGCTGCACTGATGACGGCTCGACAGAGTTTAGTCAGTCGCAACAATATTGATAAGCTACAAACTTCAATTATTCCGTTTTTCAGAATAATAATTTTGTGCATTGTGTATAAATTTTGGCACATTTTTTGGTGGTTTCATCCGGAATCGCTTTGCTTATTCAGTTTAACATTGCAAATAGATTTGAGGTTCATAAGACTAAATCATTCAATTGTTCAATATGGTAGAATTAAAGTCATTGTCGCTCAAAGAACAAACTTTGAGAGCACGGTTGGCAAAAGTGATTGAAAGTAGAAACAACACACCGTGGGAGCAGTGCAAGTTATGTATATGACACCTACACAATTATATTGCATTAGAAATGCAACAAGCTAGTTATGTATATGACACCTACACATTTGTATTGTATTAGAAATGCAACAAGCTACAATTCACTGTTATAAACACTCAACACTGAATTATGTTTTAAATAAACTTAATTAAACAGTAGGCTAAGAAAATTGACATTTTGAATGTACGTAGACGATTAGGCTAGTCTACTTGGAATTTTCGAAGAAATAAAAACGAATAGAGTCGAAACTCGAGTTTTATTTAAATACGTATACATATCTTTCATTTACAAAAAGATATAACTGGCGAAGTCGGATACGAATCTCGGGCAAATATTTTTTTATATAATAACAAAAACAATGCAAGAGTCCGAACACGAAGCCAAAAGTCTGCTTAAAAGACCTGGTGAGGCTGCTAGGTTATCTTGCTATAAATAAAATAAAATAATAATAATTAGTGAAAAGTTTCGACAAACCGTTTGTCGTTGGTGGAGATAGAAGTGTGATCGAAGAATGAAACTTTGAGCGGCGAATACTCTTCGATTAAGAAAATTTGCAAAACGTAGAAGGTAGAAATATACAGACTGTGATAGTGATAGATAGAAATAGATACAAATTGTGATAAAAGCGATTTAATTAAAAAGTGAACAAGAAGTGATCTCTCTCTCTATCTCGCGACTCGAAAAGATTTCCGGTTAGAAATTGAAATTAACATTTTTGGCCGGACTTGTCAAGTTCAGTTCAACTCGTTGTTCGCTTCCTTTCGCGAAAAATTTTCGCAAGGAGTGAGAAGCAGATTTACGTTTTCGAAGGCTCATATTGAGAAATACACACAGTAAGTATTGTAATTATAAACTGGGAAAAAAGAGAAAAAGATGACGAGCAATCGCAAGAAATTGACAATGAAGATTTAGTGAAAAAGAAACACGAAAAGAAAGTTAAGCAAACAGAAAGTTTTCTCAGCTGGATTACAGTACAGTTTTTAATATATCTATAAGCGAATGCGATTTGGGAATGAATGTACTATTAGGATAGTTGAAGCAGGATTTATCGAAGATTCCAAGAGAAACTTTAAATATGTAAAAAGACAAATTAATCAAACTAAAAATCAGTGAGATTAATATAAAAAAAAAAAAAAAATTTTAACTAAAAATCAATTCCAATTAATAAATGATATGGCAAAATGAAAGGCAACTGTCTTCAAACGAATAGCACTTGATTACATGTTAAGTCATTTTACTAATCAATAACAAAAGCCCTCCGGAGCTGAAAATCCGAACAGATCCTAAAAAAAAAAAAAATATATATATTATTAGTTGTTACCAACAATAATAATAATAAAAAAAAACTGTTCCCGAAAAACAATTGATTCAATAATCAGTAAAAAGAAATAAAAAGTAAAAGAATAAAAAAAAATTTTTTATTAGTTGTTATCACCAATAAATAATGAATGAATAATAGAAAAGAAAAGAGGAGTGAAGAATATAACATAATAAGAAAAGTAGATATTACAAATTTTGAAATGGAACAGCAAATAGAAGTATTGCAACGTGAGTTGGCAGAAAGGGAAAGTCAACTACGGGTAGTAGGAGAAGCGTTAATACGAGCAACGACCCAACAAGCTGCAACACAAAATAACGTACTAAAAACCATACAACATATGAGTATATTTACGGGCAATGGAGGAGTATCAATAAACGCATTTATACAAAGCGTAGAATTTTTTCTACAAACGATTGAGAGCGAAGAACTAAGAAAAACTGCAACGAGAAATATATATTTTGAAAGAATACAGGGAGAAGCAAAGGATGTTATTATAAACATACAGCAGCCAGATAATTGGAATTCGATAAAAGAAAAACTCAAACGGAGATTTAAACCCGATATGGAGCCATCGGACATCTACAAATGGATTAGCAGCTTGAAAGCCAACACAGTGAGTGAGCTTGCAGTAGAAGTAGAAAAAATTAAATGTAAATCCGATGAATTAATTATATATTATTCGAATAATTTGCATATAGATCTAAGTAATGTTGATTCTTTGCTTATAAATACGATTAAAGAAATGACCCAAGGTGTTCTCTTGGATAAGATATATGAAATTTGTGAATTAGAAGAAGTGTTGAAAATTATGGGTAGTAGAAGATTCGAAAACAGTTGCATCAGACAAGAATACAGACAACAAAAAGTAAATAGTTTTTCAAAAGCAAATAGTTTTTCACGAAATAAACACCACCAACATAAAGAATTTGAAGAACAAGACAGATTTTACAAACAAAACGGATATAATTACAGACAGTACAAACACCAAACAGACCGGAATTGGGAACGAAACAGACGTGACGACCAAAACAGACACCAACAAGGTCAATATTCAGAACCGAATAAACCAAATCAACATCAAACTAATCGTTCTAAAAATTCGGGAAATATTGGTTTCAGTCATCAAACTAGGTATTCACTTAAAAATCCCAACCAGCACAAAAGAAATTTTTGGGAAAATTCTGGACAATATAGGCAACAGGGTGTAGAGCCTATGGAAGTAGATAATGTGCAGAAGCATATGGGGTACGAAAGTAAAAGAAATTCGTATCGAAATTTCAATAATGATCAGTTCCAAAGGAACGATAGACAAAATGATCACGTAGAGTCAAATCATGTTAGTGGTAGTCCAGTGCAGTCAGAACAGGCAACGTTTTTTCTAAACTAGCCTCGGACGACCTGCCACTATTAGCTCCATAAAATACACAGCATTAATAGATACGGGATCCTCGTTTAGCATCATTGACGAGAATCTGAGAGAGTTTGAAAAAATCAAAATCAAACCTCTATATTTCTCTACAATAACAGGAAAAGATTGTGTAAATTATGAAGTACATACACCTACCCCATTAGAATTTAAACTTCCAGCTGAAGTGAAAATAAGGTGGAAAGTTAGGAACCTGGCAAACAGGAAATATAATTTTATCATTGGTGTTGATTTGTTGGACAAACTAAGCACTGTGATTGATCTCGAAAACCAAACAATATCTCTTAACGGTCAATTAATAAATTTTTTGGATAATCCATACATCATTAATCAAATATATACGTTAGAACAAATCAAAAATGATTACATGAACCACCTCAAATTAGATCATTTGAACAGCGAAGAATATCGGGAAGTAATAAAAATAATTAACAGATTTGAAGCTATATTCTTCAAAGAAGGAGATCAACTCACAAGTACACCCAGTATAGAACACGAAATCCCAACCACCACAGATCGGCAAATAAACTCTAAGTTATAAAGGTATCCTCCTAAACACGAAGAAGAAGTGCGTAGGCAAGTTAGGGATATGGAAAAACAGGGAATAATAAGGCAGAGCAATTCGAAGTACTCAAGCCCGCTGATAATTATTCCAAAGAAAATTGATAATTCGGGGAAAAGAAAATTCAGATTAGTCATCGACTATCGTAAGCTAAACGAAGTCACAATCGATGACAAATTTCCCTTACCTAACATAGATTCAATATTTGGTAAACTAGGAAATTCACAATATTTCACAACCCTAGATCTGGCGAAAGGCTATCATCAGATCTTAGTGAAAGAAGAAGATAGGAAAAAAAACTGCTTTCGTAACGCCACATGGTCTTTACGAATTTGTACGTATGCCGTTTGGGCTCAAAAACGCCCCGGCAACGTTCCAACGTCTCATGAATGAGATTTTACGGGATTTTATAAACAAAACTTACGTTGTCTACCTTGACGACATTTTGATTTTTAGCACTTCCTTAAAGGAACATGTAAAGGCTATTACAGATATCTTCAAAGTTTTAGAGAGTCACAAACTAAAAGTGCAAATAAACAAATGCAATTTCATAAAGAAAGAAACTGGTTTTCTTGGGCATGTAGTCACAAATGAAGGATTGAAACCAAACCTGGAAATTAGTGTTATTCAGTCCCTGGTAATACCAAAAACGGAAAAACAAATAAAAAGTTTTCTTGGACTTACTGGTTATTACCGGAAATTCATTAAAGATTACGCAAAGGTGGCCCAACCAATCACAAAGTATTTGCAGAAAGGAGCTAAGCTCAACATCAAAGACCCAAATTACATTGAAGCGTTTGAAAAACTGAAAAACTTAGTTATCTCGCCACCAATTTTAAAATTTCCAGATTATAAAAAACAGTTTCACTTAACCACGGATGCGTCGAATTACGCGATAGGCGCCGTGTTGTCGCAAGATGGTCACCCGGTATGTTTTGCATCCAGGGCATTGAGAAAACATGAAAGAAACTTTTCGGCTATAGACAAAGAGTTCTTGGCCATAATGTGGTCGATCCACTATTTCCGACCATACCTCTACGGAAGCAAATTTAAGATATATACGGATCACCAGCCAATTAAATACTTGAACACCAAATATCAAGGTAAAGATCTCTCACCTCGACATCAACGGTGGCTTACCAAACTAGGCGAATATCAGTATGAAATAGAGTATCTCAAGGGAAAAGAGAACCGTGTAGCAGATTTTTTAAGTAGAATCAAGCAAACGGGAGAAGACAAAACGGTATCAGATGAATTGAAAAAAGAGACTCAAGCATATTCAGATTTAGGAATTTTACTCAACGTCGAAGAGGATATAAATTCTACCATGGCGACTAAGCATTCAGCGGAGGAAGAACTTTTGGATTATATCCCAATAAAGTCAGAAATTGTAAACAAATATAAAACACAGTTAATCTTAACAAATAATAAGACACAAGAAATAGAGATAATGCATGGAAAAAGAATAATATATATATCCGAATACGACTTTAGGAATTTACGTGATACCTTAAGAAGGTATATCAAGAAGGGCATAACTGGAATATACACAGAGCTATCTGATAGTCAATATAATGTAGTACAGGAACATATTAGACAAATGTTTTCAAACGACAGGCAAATTAAATTTGCAAGATGCTCATTTAGAGCACAAGATATTCACACAGAAGTCGAGGCAATAAAACAGATATCGCTTTATCATGTCAGAGAAAGTTTTCACTCAGGCATACAAGAAACCTTTCAAATGCTTAAAAACAAAATCTACTATCCAAAATTACAAGAGTTGATACAACTAGTCATAAATCAGTGCGATGTGTGTCAGGAAGTTAAATACGAGCGACGGCCTATCAAACCGAAATTTCAGCTAACGGAAACAGCTACAGATGTAAATCAAATAATCCATATCGACATGTATTTTATAATGAAATATTGTTTCCTCACTTGTATTGATACGTTTTCGAAATTTGGCACAGCATATTATTTACCTGACAGAAACCATCTCACAATAATAGAAACTCTTGAAGAACATTTTACGAAATTTGGAAAACCAAACAAAATAGTTTCAGGTAATGAGTTTAATGCGATTCGAATCAAAGAATATTTTCAAAATGAAGGTATTATTCATCACATGACAAAGCCTCATAGCCACACTGGCATTGCTGACATAGAAAAATTACATAGCACAATAGCTGAAAAATTTAGGATTCTTACTTTTGGAAAGACAAAATTCGCACCGAAACGAATACTACAACAGGCATTACGAAATTATAATCAGAGATACCATTCATCTATTAAGTGCACACCATGGGAAGTGCAGAATCGAAAAGTAGATCTTGAACAAATAAAAAAAAATTTGATCGACACTAAAAACAAAATGCTAGCAAAACAAAATGTAAAACGAGAGGAATATTTGGAAACACGTACATCAGGCATTATAAAAAATTACAAAGCGACGAGACTCAAACAATTACCTAAATATCGAAAATCAAAGCTAGAAAATATTCATCCAGTCAATATTAAGAGGGTACGTAAGTCTGTGGATTGTAACGGAAACTCAATGGACCCTATTACGAAAGAAGAAAGAAAAGTGATTGACAAGGCTACAAACTCAATGGAACCTATTACGGAAGAAGAAAGAAAAGTGATTAACAAGGCTACAAATGGGGAAACACAGGAAGAAGTTCTAATATCAAAATTTAATTTAACTCTAACACGTCAAGATATAAATAGTCTGGTGGGCTCATCATGGTTAAATGCCAATATTATAAACTTTTACTTAAACCTTTTAGTAGAACGCAATCAACAGCAAATCAACATCTATTCAATTCATGAGTTCCCGAAGGTTTTTACTATGAATACTTTCTTTGTTCCAACTTTATTACGTTTAGGCTATAAAACAGTGAAAAATTGGACGAAAAATGCAGATATTTTTGCATATGATCTTATATTAATTCCTGTTCATGTCAACGGTACGCATTGGTGCCTAGCGGTAATTGATTTCCGGAATAAAACTATAAAATATTACGACTCTTTAGGAAATAATAATCCACAACTTCTTAATACATTAGAGAACTATTTAAAAGAAGAGTCCCTAGATAAAAAGAGAATACCGTTTGTTACAGAAGCATTCATTAAAGACAGTGCTAATAATTGTCCAAGGCAAAGTAATGGGAGCGATTGTGGAGTTTTCTGCTGTATGATAGCTGAATGCCTCACAAGAAATTGTAACCCAACATTTACACAAGTAGATATACCATATTTCAGGGAAAGAATGATCTTAGAAATAGTTCAGGGAAAACTAAAAATATAAACAAACTTGTGTTCATACTAACAGTTAGTTTCATTTAAATATTACTTTACTTTACATTAAAATTTGTACCTTTTTGACACAATAATCATATTGATGACAACAACACAAGGATCTACTAAAAATGGAATTAAGACATTCGATAAATAAAGTACAGACTCTAAAAAAAAAAAAAAAATTAACGACAGAACTAAGAGAGGCTTGATTGACATAGTAGGCACTCACACAATACGCAATCGAGTATTTTTTATATACATTGAAAATGTGAATGAAATGCATTATTTAAGTATGAATTGATGAACGAACCATAATGTAAAATATATTAATTAGCTTAAAACGTACTTTAAAAAAAAAACAAAAAACAAAAAAAAATTCAATTTTGCAAATATGTGACCGAATGTTAACAACAAATGACGATGTAATACAGAATTACTTATGAAAAAAGCAAAAGTTTATAGATTGCTAATATTTGAAAACCTAAATTTGTAAGATACAAATGGCTGTGAGAAGAGAAAAGATGAAAATCACCTGGAATCTATTATTTTATGTTCCGTAGCCATATTGACGAAATAAAAGATCAGAATGCTGATTGATAATTTTGATAAAGCTCTCATATTAGAAAGAACAATTGTAATTAGCTTCACAGATTTTTTTTTTTTTTAAAATGAACAACAAAGAAATTGATTTTAAATTGATTTTTTATATTTATGTTTAAACATATGTTTTAAATGAACTTAATTTAAACAAACATTGTATATTTAAAAAAAAGCAAAGAATTGTAAAATTTGATGTAGAAAGTAGAATTCAGGAGAATTCTAATTGTGTGAGGGGAGAAGTTATGTATACGACACCTACACAATTGTATTGCATTAGAAATGCAACAAGCTAGTTATGTATATGACACCTACACATTTGTATTGTATTAGAAATGCAACAAGCTACAATTCACTGTTATAAACACTCAACACTGAATTATGTTTTAAATAAACTTAATTAAACAGTAGGCTAAGAAAATTGACATTTTGAATGTACGTAGACGATTAGGCTAGTCTACTTGGAATTTTCGAAGAAATAAAAACGAATAGAGTCGAAACTCGAGTTTTATTTAAATGCGTATACATATCTTTCATTTACAAAAAGATATAACTTGCACACAGGTCTTCTGTGAAGCAAAATCAGAGGAAATAAAGAAACTATGGGCAGAATATAAACTGTAAAATGAAGAAATACACGAAATTTTAAGTCAATACACGTCAAACAAATATAAACTGTAAAATGAAGAAATACACGAGATTTTAAGTCAATACACGTCAAACACATCGCACACATACAGCTCAGACGATAACTACACCAAGCTAGAAACAAAATATTGTCGGTACTTGGGAACAATATTGGACGAATTGCGACCACATGCTGCACTTACTGATTCAACACACCTGCTTCCACACCATAAAATGATAGAGCATGAAGAAAATATGCTACCAAAAATGCCACTACCTAAATATGATGGTAACTATGATCCATGGAAATCATTTCGTGATGTATTCGTAGCAATGGTACATACGAACCTGAAGTTAAAGTCAGTACAAAATTTCTACTACTTAAAAGCATCACTAACGGGCGAAGCAGAAAGATGGCTCCGTCATGTTCCACTTACTTACAAAGATTGTCTACTTCCATGGGAAAAACTGACAGAAAGATTCAAGAACAAAAGAACTATAACCAATCATCAATTTAAATTATTAACCACTCAACCCAAACTAGCAACAGAAACGGCTACTGTTTTAAAATCGCTCATCAACACAACCGAAGAGTGTTTGCAGCAATTACGAAGTTTGCAACAGGAGACGTCGACGTGGCATATCATGTTAATACATATGTTAGCACAAAAATTACCATTCACAGCTCTCAATGTATGGGAAGAGGAATTATGCGCATCTAGGGAGCTACCAAGATACATTCAATTCAGGACTTTTCTAGATACAAGGTCCTTGAAGCAAAAACAGATACAATAGTCCCAAAGACAAGTCAAACACGGAATTCTCATAAACAAACGACCAATTCACATCACTCAATCCAAGCTACAAAATCCTCGGCTTGTGATCAGGTACATAGCCTACAAATGTGTAGAAAGTACCAAGGGATGGATCGAACTAGAAGGCGAAGGCTAGCTATATCATCAAGACGATGTTTTAACTGTTTGTCAAACAAACATACAGTCAAGGATTGTCCAAGCAAGTTCAAGTGTGTCAAATGCAAACAAAGGCATCACACAACGTTACACGATAACACAAGAGACAATCATTCGTTACATGCTCAGGAGGAAAGTCAAGTCAAACCAATATCCAAACAGTACTCAATGTGAAAGGATAGTAACCATACTTCAAGCAATTCAAATTCTGGGCCCAGTGGAAGTGAGAAACAAGTCACTGACAATCACTTCACTTGGGAAACTTCTCATGCGCTACTATCCACAGCATTAGTCATTGCTCAAACAGAGCACGGGAAATACGTTACATTAAGGTGTTTCGTAGACACAGGGTCAGAAGCATCATTCATAACCCAAGCAACGTGTAAAAAACTGCAAGCAGTTTGCAAACCAGCTTCAGCAAAGATACCAGGATTGTACATGAGCAACACGAATCAATCAAACAAACAAGTCAAATTAACACTACGCTTGTGTGGAAAAAATCAAACTACTATCGAATAAAACTCTTCGTTATACGAAAAATTACGGGTGATCTACAAAGCAGAATCATCAACACAAGAGGCTGCCAACATTTCAACAAATTGGATATTTCAGGATACTCACAAAACGCTGGTATCAGGCAGGTATCAAATCAGATTACCATTTCGAGATGATACGCTACCAACATTAGGACAATCAAAGCAGCAAGCCATAAGAAGATTAGGAACACTCCCAAAACAATTCCTAAAAAACTCAGTATTCGCAGATGAATATGGAAAATGCTTGGATGAATATATACACCTGAATCACATGGAAGAAGTAAATCCCCCAGATGATAATGAACTTCATTACTACATCCCTCACCATGCAGTTTTCAAGGACAGCACTACTACTAAACTACGTGCAGTATTCGACGCATCAGCGAGGACAACAAACGGCAAATCATCAAACCAAATGTTGTTAACATTATATATCACACTGTTGAATTGGAGAAAATACAAATATGCTTTAAATACGGACATTGAAAAGATGTATCGGATGATTGGGATACACCCTGAGCATCATTCGTTTCAGCGCATAGTATGGCGACATCCCAAGACTGGAAGAATTCAAGACTATCAATTAAAACTCTAACGCACCTGAACCGCTAGAAAACTAATTTTCGAAGAAATTGTCCTTGAGTGGCAAAAAAATGTGGAAAGTCGTTATACACTTTTTTGTAGAATCATATCAACCATTCCTTATTCAAAGCAACAGAACTCAACTATAACACAAATGATGAAAATGTTCAGTGCTGGCAACATTTTCCCAACGAAGCAGCAGTAAGTTTACCTTCACAAGCTCATACTTAAATCAGCTTATCCTTTGAATTTCGTTCTCATCGGAGGATTTCGTCGAAAGTTTAAGTGGTTAAACGTTTTTTGAGGCTGCCATCCAAAAAATGTTCAAACTCGAAAAATTTACGAATTGGTTTCTTATTTTTATTGCAAATACTTTGCATACGAGTATGTTGTTTGAAGCATCTATTGATGCAATAGTTACGAAAATGGCTAAAGCTGGTTACCCTGTGTCAGCAGAAAAGCAAAATAAATACCAAATCTGCTTGACGTTGAGTTAAACCCAACCAGTAAATTTCGTTTCGATTGAATCACTGCGCTAGAAGTTATTCGGGTGAAAAAAATTTTGGGGTTACTACCCTCAAAGCTTTTCAAATTTTTAAAGCGTTAATATTTGTTGTTAATTTTCATTGCAGGGTCGCTCCCATTTGCAAATCTAATGACATAATCACTCAGTAAAGAAATTCAAAAAATTACAAAAATTGGTCATAGCTGGCAGCCCTCTCATAATTTTTGTACGAAATTTCTACGACGTTTGGTTAAGATCAAAGTCTATTTACTGCATAAACTTCATTTTGATATCATGATTGCACCGGAAGTTAAAGGGAAAAAAGCTTTATTTTGCTGAGCAAATTTGCAAGATTTAGGAGACAAAAATCACAATAGCTGGCAGCTCTATTCTAATTTTTCAGCCAAATAAGGTTCAAAGTCCACAGTCCAAGTAAGGTCCAAATATTGTGTGAATTTTGATTAAATCTGATGGCTGAATCGGAAGTTATAGGCCTAAAAGCTGTTTTTTTTCTCAGTGATTTTTCAAGATGGCACCACGGCCACAGGGTTGCCCGCATTTCAAAATCACTTCTATCAGACCTGGTCCTAAATGAAACCAAGATGTTCTGTGAATTTCATTATGATCGTATAATCCGGTCGTTTGTTCTCGTGAACAGAACTTTCGAGTGATGAAAATAGAGGTAATTAGGTGATGGGTTGCCGTTCTTGTGCAAATCGGAATTTTAAAAATTTCAATTTCACACGTTGCACAAAGGTTAAAATTTATCAATGATTTGAATTTTTTGTCAAAAATCTAAAATTTTTCAGGAGGGTCAATGATTTGAAGGATTTTTTTTCAGGAGCTTGCCGCAGCTACAGTCAACATCAATACGATCTGCAAATTTCACGATGATCCAATATTTTTGTCAGAAGTAACGACAAATCAAAATTTGAAAAAAAAATCCTTGCCTACTTTTAGGCACGCTGCACCCATACACGGCTCAAAATTTCCACTTTTTTGTCATAAGCAAGCTTAAAACATAATAAGTTTTCATTCCCAATACTTTTTTTGCACAAGAATTTACGCTGCTTGGAAATATAGGAGTACCTCAAAATTCATTAAAACGCTCGCCGCCGCCAAAAGGTTTAAGATATCTGAATTTTTGGACCTACCTACTATATACATCTACGTTCTCCGAAAGTTTCAGCTCAATCGAATCGGCCACTCTAGAGGTTATCTCCCTTAATCATTTTGATGATATATATATATATATATATATATATATATATATATATATATATATATATATATATATATATCTATATATATATATACATATATATATATATATATATATATATATATATATATATATATATATATATGTATATATATATATATATATATATATATATATATATATATATATATATATATATATATATATATATATATATATATAAATATATATATATATATATATATATATATATATATATATATATATCTATATATATATATATATATATATATATATATATATATATATATATAATATATATATATATATATATATATATATATATCTATATATATATATATATATATATATATATATATATATATATATATATATACATATATATATATATATATATATATATATATATATATATATATATATATATATATATATATATAAAGAAATATGAATTTTCGGCGAAACGAGTTTAATACTAATTTTCTTCGAAAAGTAGTAAAAACTGTAACATTTGGCACGACATTGGCACCGTATCTGGCTATACGAACGATGCAACAGTCGGCTGAAGATGAAAAACTCTATAGCACCTGAACCGCTAGAAACACTAGAACAGTAGAAGAATCGTCCAGGTTTTGAGTGCATATTCCACCACATGAGCTGCTTATTACGGCCAAACTGTTTCAAATGCCACGTTTTACTTTGGTCCCAAGAATGAACTATAACTCATATGGTAAAAGGTTTCAGATATAACCACTGGCATGGGTTTCAAAGTTTATGAAAGAAAAACACTTGTTAATTATATTCGTTATCAGTTGCTTATTTCACCAAACTTTGAAAGCAGCATCTCATATAACATCAATGAAGAAAATGCTCAGTGCCTGCAGTACTGTAACTGAAGTTGGAGTTTAGGGCTGCGATCCGAAAAATTTGCAGAACTTTCGGAATTGAAACATCGGTTATTTATTTTCATTGTAAATGTTTCCGGTATGAATACTAACTGTAAGCATTTATTGATACAAAAGTAGCACAACCGACTCGTGCTGGCAATCTTTCGCCAGTATCAAAGCCAAGAATATATCACATCTGCTTCACGTTGTTATATTACATTCGAAGTTATAGGAGTATAAAGAAATTTCGGGTTACCTGCAGCGAGTTTTTTCAAATAATCTAAAGATTAATATTTGCTGTTTATTGTCACTACAATATCATTACCAATTGAAAATTCTTTGATAAAACCGCTTAATAAAGATATTGCAAACAAACACAAAACCAACAATAACTGGCAACCCTATTGTGGCTTTTCAACCAAATTTGGCCTGAGTAATGTTTATAAACGGTTCCATTGATTGTACGAAATTCGTATTGATTTCATGACTGCACTGGAAGTTATAGGGCAAAAAGTTTTATTTTCAAAACCAAAGACAAAAATTACCATAGCTGGCAGCACCAATCGATTTTTTCAACCAAATTTCTATCAAACAGAGTTTAGAGTAAGGTGCAGCTACTGTGTCAATTTCATGAAAATTTGGTTACTAATTCACATTTCATAGGGCAAAAAGCAGTTTTTTTTCTTTGTAATTTTTCAAGATGGCTCCACTGGCACAGAGTTGCCCACAATTCAAAATCGCTTCTATCAGATCTGGTTCTACTTAAGTCCAATGCATTCTGTAAATTTCAATGGTATCTGATTATTGGTTCGTGAATTCCCGTGAACAGAAATTTTTGATGCTAAAAATATAGGTTAACTGGGAAAGGGTTACCGTTCTTGTCCGACATGAAATTTCCAAAGTTTTACTTTGAACGTGTAGATAAAGCATAAGATTTGTATACACATTGGTTTTATTGTAAGAAACGGACATTTTTAAGGATATTCGATGGTTTGAATGTTTTCACTTCCAAATTTTTATTTTTTCAAATTTAAGACACCAAAATTATCATAGCTGGCAGTTCCAACCGAATTTTTCAACCAAAGTTCTACCAAACGTGGTTTAAAATAAGGTCCAGCTACTGTGTGAATTTCGTCAAAATCGAACGATCCAATCAGAATTTATACGGCTAAAAGCAGTTATTTTTTTTTAGTGATTTTTCAAGATGGCACCACTGGCACAGAATCGCCCGCATTTCAAAATCACTTCTATCAGACCTGGTCCTATTTAAGACCTATACAGTCTGCAAATTTCAATTAATTTTGCTCATCGGATCGTGAACAGAAGTTTTTGATGCTAAAAATATAGGTAAATTGGGCAAGGGTTACCAGGCGTGTCCGTTATACCATATAAATTTTTTTTTTGTCTGTGTAAAAAAAGCACGAAATTTACATATGAGTGGCTTCTTTTTGAAGAAACGGCATTTTTTCAAGAGAGACGATGATTTGGAGGTTTTCACTTTCAGTGCTTGCCCTAGCTTCAGGGTTGCCAGCACGCTCATCAAAAGCTACAATTAAAATTTACAATTAAATAATACCAATATGTCCTGAAAATTTGGTAATGATTGAATAGCTCTGTCAAAAGTTATCGCAATTTAAAAATTTTCAATTTTTCCCGTTCTCTTTTTAGGCACCCAGCGCACACATGGGGTTAAAAATTCCAAAACATTATCCGATTCACATGTAAAACACGTTCGAAATTTATTTTGTAAACTTTATTTTTGCAAAACTTATTTGTGTACGGAATAATAGGTATATTAAAAATATCACTAAAATGGCCGCCGGCACCAAAGGGTTAAAGATTTTTAACTTTTTCTGAGACCGGGCACTATTCTGTATATACACCAATGTGTCCTAAAAATTTCAGTTCAATAGAATGGCGCTTTCCTGAGATTTTTTCACTGAAATTTGTTGATGATATATATATATATACATAGAAATATGAATTTTTGGCCAAAGTGATTTTAATACTAATGTTCTTCTTCGAACATTAGTAAAAATGGCCTTTAGCATCAAAAGCAGTTTTTTAAAACTTTTATGTCGCCGATGTTTTGACAGGCGCTGACACAATAGTACAAGCTATGGAGTTGCAACAGCAACTTATTCAAATTATGAAGTCAGCGGGGTTCAACTTGCGAAAATGGGCAAGTAACGATAAACAATTGCTACATCACTTACCACAAGAACATTTAGAACTTCAAAACGTCTTGACCTTCACAGACGCAGAAGCCATTAAAACGTTAGGAATCAAATGGTATCCTAAGAGCGACAATTTTGCGTTTTCATTCAAACGATTGCCGCAAGCTCAAGTCACTGCAAAAAGAAATATCCTGTCAGAAATTGCCTCATTATACGATCCTCTAGGGTGGTTGGCACCTATCATTGAAGCAAAACTTCTCACGCAAATGTTATCTATATATGTAATCACAAGATGGGTATCATACTCATCAGGTGCGCACATTCAAATACATGGTTTTTGTGATGCATCATCAAGAGCATATGCAGCAGCAATATACACGTGCGGAACAAGAAAATTGTACTACCACAACACACTTACTTACCTGCAAAACTCGGGTTGCACCAATCAAGTCGACAGCAATTCCAAGACTGGAATTAAATGGCGTAGTATTACTGGTACGATTAATCAAAACAGTAGTCCAAGGGATGCAACTTCAAAACACCCAATCTATGCCTAGACTGACTCAACAATCGTACCGCAATGGATTAAGCAGCATCCATCAAGATGGAAATTTTATGTGGCCAAGACATCATAAGATTTGACAAGTGGCGACATGTGTCATCAAAGGACAACCCAGCAGATTTGGCTTCGCAGGGTATTACAACAAGTTAACTCCTCCTTAACAATTTATGGTGGTATGGACATCAGTGGCTCACAAAACCGGAGATGAATTGGCCAGAAAAGATCCAATACATTAGCAGCACGACATTAGAAGAAAGAGAGCCAGCAATAAAAAATTTGTTAACCAACATAGAAAATAACATATTACTCCGGTATTCATCATTTTCACGTTTGGTTCTAGTTGTTGCTTTAATTCAGCGCTTTATAAACAATTGCAAAAACTCGCAAACTAAAAGATATCAAGCAATATCAACAAGGAAATATAAACAAGCACAAACCACTTTAGATAAATTGGTAGAGCTGGCATCATTTCCAGAAGAATACCACAGGTTACTACACCATCAACCCATATCAAATAATAGTAAACTCTTAAGGCTAAATCCAATAGTTGATAAAAATGGATTAATCCAGGTAGGAGGAAGATTAAAGCATACTCTACTACCTGATGATAGAAAGCATCCAATAATCTTGTCTAGAGATCATCATGTGACGTTGCTTCTAATTGGCAAAATCCACATAGAAACAATGCATGGAGATACGTCGCTGGTTTTTAATACAAGCAAAAATCCATTTTCGATATTAGATGGCAGACGGACTATAACTACGAGATTACATCAATTTATCAGATGTACTCGACATCGGCAAGCAGTCTCCAATCAACTAATGGGAAATTTACCATCAGCCAGGGTTAATGTAACAAAACCATTTATAAAGATCGGAATAGATTACGCTTGACCAGTGATGATAAAAACACCAACCATTCGCAATCCCAAGATTCAAAAGGCATATTTCTGCATCTTTGTGTGCATGGCAACAAAAGCTGTACATATCGAACTGGTGTCTAGTCTTTCAGCAGAAGCCTTTGTAGCGGCACTGAAATTATTTACGGCTAGAAGAGGATTATGCTCAGACCTCTACTCTGACTGCAGCACTAACTTCATTGGAGGAAAGGCACTACTGGAAAAGGACCTACAGCAAGCCATCAAAGAAGCACAACCATTAGCACAAATTCATAACCTGGCGTATGAATCCTCCAGCAGCACCTCATTTTGGCGGACTATGGGAGTAAAAGCCATAAAATACCACTTTCACCGTACTGTTGGCAATTCAACGCTTACATGCCACTTTTCTCGCTCAAATAGAGTCATGTTTGAATTCAAGACCATTGAGTCAAGTCAAGAACGATCCAAATGACAATTTCGTCTTGACACCTGGACATTTTTTGGTTGGACAACCACTGCACGCAGTACCTGAATCGACACATACTACAGACAGCTTGTCATCATCTCGTAGATAGAAGTATCTACAACACATCACACAACAATTCTGGAAATCGTGATCTCAGGCAGCCCTGGATCTAGGGGGGATAAGCCGGAGCCCGTGCCCCGGGCGGCAGATTCAGAGGACGGCAAATTCAAGCTTGGCAGACGAATACACTCTTCAGCATTATCGCAACTTTGTTATGACAGACGCGCAGCATAGTAAAATAATAAATAAATAATAATAAAAATTGCTTATTTCGACCAACGAAAGGATCTTTAGTGTGTTAGTAAGACTTATAGTAGGTAAGTATGCATAAAAATACAAAGCACTTTGAATATAAACATAAAAGACACAGATACGTCCACTTCACTGCGCCGAGGGTGATTAAGGAAACGAGCTGGTTCTCATGCAAGGCACCCCCATAGTGATGAAGTGAACCTATGAGCTTTAGTATTTAGGATGCTGTTGAGACTGTCCCGTATTATATGGATTAGGGATTTTCAAACTGTTTTTTTCCAACTGTTTTTTTCAAATAGTTTTCGTTTTATAAAAACAACAGAAACGCCCATCACTAATGGTAACACCCAGTATCAATCTGCTGCTGGTCGAGTGAAAAAAGTTTTCAAAAAGTTTTAAAAAACAGCTGTTTTTGGAAAAAAACAGTTCGTTTTCGTTTTCTGAAAACAACAGAAGCGCCCATCACTAATTACTACTGGCATGAATTTCAACGTTTATGAGAGCAAAACACGGGTTGATTACATTCGTTATCAGTTGCTTATTTAACATAATTTTGAAAGCAGCATCTCATATAACATCAATGAAGAAAATGCTCAGTGCCTGCAGCACTGTAACTCAAGTTGGTGTTTGGGGCTGCGATCCGAAAAATTTGCAGAACTTTGGGAATTGAAACATTGGTTATTTATTTTCATTGTAAATGTTTCCGGTATGAATACTAACTGTAAGCATTTATTGATACAAAAATAGCACAACCGACTCGTGCTTGCAACCTTTTGCCAGTATCAAAGACAAGAATATATCACATCTGCTTCACGTTGTTATATTACATTCGAAGTTACAGGAGCATAAAGAATTTTAGGGTTACCTGCAGCGAGTTTTTCAAATAATCTAAAGCTTAATATTTGCTATTTATTGTCACTACAATATCATTACAATTTGAAAATTCTACGATAAAACCGCTTAATAAAGATATTGCAATTAAACACAAAACCAACAATAGCTGGCAGCCCTATCATGACTTTTCAACCAAATTTGGCCTGAATAATGTTTATGATAGGTTTCATTAATTGTATGAAATGAGTATTGATTCCATGACTGCACTGGAAGTTATAGGGCAAAAAGTTTTATTTTCCTGAGCGAATTTTCAAAACCAAACACACAAAAATTACCATAGCTGGCAGCACCAATCTAACTTTTCAACCAAATATCCCCCAAACAGAGTTTAGAGTAAGGTTCAGCTACTGTGTCAATTTCTTGAAAATCTGGTAACGAATTCACATTTCATAGGGCAAAAAGCAAGTTTTTTTTCTTTGTAATTTTTCAAGATGGCACCACTGGCACAGAGTTGCCCACAATTCAAAATGGCTTCTATCAAATCTGGTGCTACTTAAGTCCAATGCATTCTGTAAATTTCAGCTGTATGTGATTATTGGTTCGTGAGTTCCCGTGAACAGAAGTTTTTGATGCATAAAATATAGGTTAACTGGGAGAGGGTTACCGTTCTTGTCCGACATTAAATTTTCAAAGTTTTACTTTGAACGTGTAGATTAAACATAAGATTTGTATACAGATTGGTTTTATTGTAAGAAACGGACATTTTTTTGAATATTCGATGGTTTGAATGTTTTCACTTCCAATTTTTATTTTTTCAAATTTAAGACACCAAAATTATCATAGCTGACAGCTCCAACCGAATTTTTCAACCAAATTTCTACCAAACGTGGTTTAAGGTAAGGTTCAACTACTGTGTGAATTTCGTCAAAATCGAACGATTCAATCAGAATTTATAGGGCTAAAAGCAGTTATCTTTTTTAGTGATTTTTCAAGATGGCACCACTGGCACAGAATCACCTGCATTTCAAAATCACTTCTATCAGACCTGGTCCTATTAAAGACCAATACATCCTGCAAATTTCAATTGATTCTAATCATCGGATCGTGAGTTTCCGTGAACAGAAATTTTTGATGCTAAAAATATAGGTAAATTGGGCAAGGGTTACCAGGCGTGCCCGTTATACCATATCAAATTTTATTTATTGTCTATATAAACAAAGCACAAGATTTACATATGATTGGCTTTTTTTTGAATGAGCGGCATTTTTTTAAGAGAAACGATGATTTGGAAGTTTTCACTTTCAACGCCTGCCCTAGCTACAGGGTTGCCAGCACGCTAATTTAAAGCTACAAAAATCTACAACTAAATAATGCAAATATGTCCTGAAAATTTCATAATGATTAAATAGCTCTGTCAAAAGTTATCGCAATTTAAAAATTTTCAAATTTTCCCGTTCTCTTTTTAGGCACCCAGCGCACACATGGGGTTAAAAAATTCCAAAACATTATCCGATTCACATGTAAAACACGTTTCAAATTTATTTCGTCAACTTTATTTTTGTGAAAATTATTTGTGTACGAAATAATAGGTGTATTAAAAATATCACTTAAATGGCCGCCCGCGCCAAAAGGTTAACAATAACTGACATTTAGTGAGACCTGAACCTATTCTGCATGTACACCAATGTATCCTGAAAGTTTCAGCTCAATCGGATGGCGCGCTCCCGAGATTATCTCACTGAAATTTTTTGATGATGTATATATATATATATATATATATATATATATATATATATATATATATATATATATATATATATATATATATATATATATATGGAAATATGAATTTTTGGCCGAATCGATTTTAATACTAATGTTCTTCGAACATTAGTAATAATGTTGAACTGTATCTCAGATGTCTCGCATGTAGAACAAATGAGCCAGGTCATTCACTCTGTAAGAAAAAACTGATGAAGAGTGTGAAATTAAAAAAAGTTTTATTGATTTCATAGAAGTTGCTGGAAAGACAGGAGAGTATATTTGTCAACAGATTATGGAAAAATTGACAGTTAATGGCTTAGATATTGGACAATGCCGTGGCCAATCTTATGATAATGGGTCCAATATGACTGGCACCTAAAATGAAGTGCAAGCCAGGATTGCCGAAAAGATAAGCTGGCCGAGTTCGAAGCGTATTTGGCTCAGTCCTTAAATCTTGTCGGTGCCCATTCTGCCTCATCATGTCCGGAAGCAATAAACCTATTTGGAGTAACTCAAAAAGTATGTTGCTTTATTGTAGCGTCCAATAATCGGTGGGATACTATGAAAAAATATGTTGATTCCAATTTAAAATAAAATGAAGCAGTCAGACGAGATGATAAGCGACACTACCTGAGGGGCAAGTTGTGAGAAATGAAATTATTCAACTGTATGCAATATAGCTGCATGCATTTTGTTATGGGTGTTGGTGAATTCATGTGAGAAACTAACCACCATGCCACGACTAATAAGCCAAGTTATGTCACTCCGAATGTGCCCTCATTTTGTTAAATTGAAAACATCCACAGATCCTTCATTCCCTGCTCGGGAATGGTGAATTTATTATTTTATTAACTTAGCGGCAATTCAAACTAACAGCATTTTTTCTATAGTTAGTATGAATTACTTTGCAGTTGGCGTTGGATAAAAAGTGCATGCATATTTATATATTCTTTTTTCAACAGAGCCCTCTTTCAGCATTCATGCATGATTATGTTGAAATGGTGAAATTTTCTTCAGTTCACGAAATTGGACATATATATGTATGTGTTTTAACTAATGTTCGAAGAACATAAGTATTAAAATCGATTCGGCCCAAAATTCATATTTCCATACATATATATATATATATATATATATATATATATATATATATATATATATATATATATATATATATATATATATATATATATATATATATATATATATATATATATATATATATATATATATATATATATATATATATATATATATATATATATATATATATATATATATATATATATATATATATATATATATGTATATATATATATAAAAAATATATATAAAATTTCAGTGAGATAATCTCAGGAACGCGCGATCCGATTGAGCTGAAACTTTCAGGATACATTGGTGTATATGCAGAATAGGTCTAGGTTTCACTAAATGTCAATTATTGTTAACCCTTTGGCGCCGGCGGCCATTTTAGTGATATTTTTAATATACCTATTATTCTGTTCATATATAACTTTTGCAAAATAAAGTTGACGAAATAAATTTCTTTCGTGTTTTAAATGCAAATCGGATAATGTTTTGGAATGTTTTAACCCCAAGTATGCGCTAGGTGCCTAAAAAAAGATAACGGGAAAATTTGTACATTTTTAAATTGCGATTACTTTTGACAAAGGGACTCAATCATTAAGAAATTTTCAAACCATATTAATATTATTTAATTGTAAATTTGTGTATCTTTTAATGAGCGTGCTGGCAACTCTGTAGCTAGGACAGGCACTGAAAGTGAAAACCTCCAAATCATCGTCTTTCTTGAAAAAATGCCGCTTCTTCAAAAAATAGCCACTCATATGTAAATCTTTTGCTTTGTTTACATAGAAAACATAAAACAAAAAATTTGATATGGTATAACGGGCACGCCTGGTAACCCTTGCCCAATTTACCTATATTTACAGCATCAAAAACTTCTGCTCACGGAAACTCACGATCTGATTAGCAGAATTCATTGAAGTTTGCAGAATGTATTGGCTTTAAATAGAACCAGGTCTGATAGAAGTGATTTTGAAATGCAGGCGATTCTGTGCCAGTGGTGCCATCTTGAAAAATCACTAAAAAAGATAACTGCGTTTAGCCCTATAAATTCTCATTCAATCATTCGATTTTGACGAAACACAGTAGCTGGATCTTACTTTAAACCGCGTTTGGTAGAAGTTTGGTTGTAAAATTCGGTTGCTGCTGCCAGCTATGATAATTTTGGTGTCTTAAATTTGAAAAAATCAAAATTTGGAAGTGAAAACATTCAAACCACGGAATATCCTAAAAAATGTCCGTTTCTTACAATAAAACCAATCTGTATACAAATCTTACGCTTTATCTACACGTTCAAAGTAAAACTTTGGAAATTTCATGTCGGACAAGAACGGTAACCCTTTACCAGTTAACCTATATTATGAGCATCAAAAACTTCTGTTCACGGAAACTCACGAACCAATAATCAGATACAACTGAAATTTACAGAATGCATTGGACTAAGGTAGGACCAGGTTTTATAGAAGCGATTTTGAATTGTGGGCAACTCTGTGCCAGTGGTGCCATCTTGAAAAATTACAAAGAAAAAAACTGATTTTTGCCGTATGAAATGTGAATAAGTTACCAGATTTTCATGAAATTGACACTGAACCTTACTCTAAACTCTGTTTGATAGAAATTTGGTTGCAAAGTTCGATTGGTGCTGCCAGCTATGGTAATTTTTGTGTCTTGGGTTTCGCTCAGGAAAATACAACTGTTGCCCTATAACTTCCAGTGCAGTCATGAAATCAATACGTATTTCATACAATCAATGGAACCGTTTATAAACATTATTCAGGCCAAATTTGGTTGAAAAGCCACGATAGGGTTGCCAGCTATTTTTGGTTTTGTGTTTGTTTGCAATATCTTTATTAAGCGGTTTTATCGTAGAATTTTCAGATGGTACTGATATTGTAGTGGTAATAAACAAAAATGGTAAATTTTCGGTTATTTGCAAAAACTCGTTGCAGGTAGCCCTAAATTTCTTTATACTCCTAAAGCTTCGAATGTAATATAACAACGTGGAGCAGATGTGATATATTCTTGGCTTTGATACTGGCAAAAGGTTGCCAGCACGAGTCGGTTGTGCTACTTTTGTATCAATAAATGCTTACAGTTAGTATTCATACCGGAAACATTTACAATGAAAATAAATAACTAATGTTTCAATTCCCAAAGTTCTGCAAATTTTTCGGATCGCAGCCCCAAACACCAGCTTCAGTTACAGTGCTGCAGGCACTGAGCATTTTCTTCATTGATGTTATATGAGATGCCACTTTCAAAATTTTGTGAAATAAGCAACTGATAACGAATATAATTAACCCGTGTTTTGCTCTCATAAACGTTGAAATTCATGCCAGTGGTAATATGTGAAACCTTCCACCATATGAGTTATAATGCATACTTGAGACCAAAGTAAAGGTAGAACTATAATGCAATTAAGTGAGCTTTAAG